>JBCJKH010070748.1:0-14012 GCA_039877255.1 Loriculus beryllinus
AGAAAAACAAGAAAGCTGTCAGCTTAACAAGCAGGGCTTGACAGAGAAGTGGTGGGGTGTTGGGGATGAATTTATAGTAGTAAATTACTTCTAGGTGGAGCAAGGTAATTTATGCTATTCAACAGCACAGTACAAACACATTAAGTTAGCCATTTTGGCATCCACTGCACATAGGAGATAATCTTTAAAGTGATAATTCAGTATTTTTTGTCACTGTGTCCTGGCAGAGTGTTTGCTGCCCTACAACACCTGATGCCTTCCACATGTCCCCCACTAAAAAGTCATTATTGCAAGCTGCACTTGCCAGAAGTCAGTACAAGGCTGGTATTTCTGGGACCTCTCCAGAAGATTATGCTGCACAGGACAGTCATGCTCTAAAAATGAGAGAACAGAGCACAAGAGTGTCACATTCACCTAACTTCACCATCAAAAATGCTTAAGCAGTAGTAAAACCACAAACTTCTCCTCCAGCTGTCATTTTCTGCTCTAGTAAGCAAGGTCAGAAAGGAGCTGAGGTGAGCAGAGACCATCCAAAGAACCACAGGCTATTTTGCACACCTTGATGTATCACAGCAAGGTATTGCTGGGTTTTAACATGTGCAGGAGCACATGAAATTCAGATGGCCTAAGCTGCCAGTATCCCCAGAGTTTTGTTTCAGCCAAACAATGACTCCTGCTACTCACACAAAAAAAGATCTCAAGCTTGCCTGTAAATGAAAACTTTACTTCCACAGTTTTCTGCCCCAGGAAGCAATGTAAATCAACTTTTTTCAGATCGGGTTCTGTGCTTCTGAGGCAACATTTGCCTAAAAGGTGAAATGGACAGCCAGCTGTCCAGCATCATCTGAATTTCAACCTACAGTAGGCTAACAGGTAGAAATGACGCAGCAGTCACACGTGTATGCTTGTGCAGGATTTGCTTCATATGTGCTCCCCATGCACATGTTCTTTCATACCTCAGGATTCAAAGCTAAAATGCTGATGGAAATAATTTCTTCAGATTCAGTCAACTTAAGGCTAAATACTCTGGGTTTGTTTACCTATAGAAGCCTTTAAGTCATTCCAATGTCTTAAAGAAAATTGTGAATAATGGGAAATAAGGCTCTTACAGTTGAATTTATATCAGCTGAATGTTTTGGTACAGGTAGGTGACTTCCTACTCCCAGACTTACATCCCTTCTTTCTTACACGAAAAGACACCTGCATAAATTGTTATCTCTTGGAGATTGTGCACATTTGGGACATATGTTTTCTTCTAGCACTGTTTCCTTCCTGGCTTGTCCAACAGCCTGTCTCTAGTGATTTTTTTTTCCCTCATTCTATTTGAAACTCTTCATATTATTAATATAGTTCTTGTGCCAGAAGTGAAAGTGGTGGATGAGCCTTTGTACTGTTTGACATCACATCAAAATACAGTTATGTAGCAGTACACCAGCTCAGGATCTGCTGCAGATATTCTGTCAGCATAACAGTGAAGATGACATTTTATAAATGATCAAACACCTTTTGTACGATGCCGGAGTGCCTGGCTTAGAAGTAGCCAAGGCTGTGAAACTATAAAAGCAAAACTTGTAGACAGGTATTGCTTGGCATATGCAATTTGCCAGAGAGATATTTGAATGGCACATTTATATAAAAGGAATAAATATTTCAACACTCTAAAACTTTTATGAATCCTTTATTTCTTTTCTGGCTTGCTTCAATCTCATACCTAAATTCTGCACAACCATTTTTATTTCCTGTAACTGCAGAGAACAGGAAAAAGATGAAGACCTAAATGATATCAGTGCAAGGATATCACTGCAAGTGACTATGAAATTTTTGTGTCATAGAAGATATAACCACAATCTGACATGAAAGCAGTGCCCATGCAGTATTTCACATGGACTAGAACCAAAACACTTTCAGCTACAAAAGTTTCAACCTTCAGTTTGAGTTCCATTTTTCCATTTCTGTTTGTACTATACTAGTCACTGCAGAGGTTTGTTTATCATTAATAGGAGAAAACTTTGATAATGGATGAGACAACCACTTTGGAATGATGTCAACAAGAGCATTTGGTTTTGATTTCTATGTTTCAGTTTTCATGTCCACTGGTAGGGCTGGAAAAGGTTTCTTTCCTTAGTGACTATCCATGCAGACTAAGCTGTTGTAGGTGTATACTTAAAAGAAAAATAGCCCACAGTGCCCAAGCACTGAAGTAGGTGGAGAAGCAGCACTTAAAAAAGCAGAGTAGATCTTTCAGATCTACATATAGGCCATAGGAAGGATCTTCCTGTGAAACCATGTGGATCAATCCTAAGACCCAAGTGCAGTGATGAGGCTACTAATAGTCCTGGAGCTATAACTCTGTTCAATGCTCTTTCATTCTGCTCAGATGAATTTAGAAAGTCTTCCAAAGAGGAGTTTTTACGCTTATTATCTTATGACCCCTCTTCTGCACCCAGCAGGAGCAGATGAATACCTAAGCTAAATGGGAAGATGTACAAGTACAGCAGTGTTATGTTATGGTGACTTGTGACACACCACATTGAACTTTCGGTAAAATGCTGTTATTCCCCTGAACTGTCCCGAGCAAAATCTCACCTGTCTCCACCACTGTCTTAAGACAATTTTTACCATTTTGGAAATAAATCCACAGCTACCTGAGAAACAAATATCAGCCACTTGATTTCTCATTTGTGGACTTGTTTTTGCTTTGTGCTAAGGAGGTCTGTTTTCTTTACATTCACATTCTTCTGTAATGATAGGTCTTTCATCTGCAGCAGTACAGCTAGATAAATATGTGGCTGAAATGCCCAAGACAACAACATTTATAAGCTGTTCTAAAGCCCATGTGGCAAAGGCTGCAGATCATGTCTTAGAGGATCATCACCACATGTTATGAATAAGAGTGCCAAAGGAGATACTCATGCAAAAGCAGTTAAAGCAGCAGATGAGTTCTCTGCTCTCTGGAGCTATAAAGTCACGAGCCTCAAATAGTAGTATTAGCTGCACAATCTGCAGCACTTCCCCCAACAACTAGTTGACTTGCCTTAAAACCAAAAATTAACTCTTTAAGGAAAAGGTAGTACCATTCCTAAATAAAGCCCTGCAGAAGATCTGAAGTAGCTTTGTGCCCTCCAGCAGGGTGGGAGGTTTGTAGCATCTGACTTCCTTGCACCTTGCAAGAAGCAGCAAATAGCTCTGTGGTGGGTTCAGCTCTGCAAAAGCTTCATCGGGTGAGCTAGATGGCTGAGCACATCCTTGAGCAGAAAGGCAAGAATAACTACTGAAACAATAAATGATGGCTATGTATTTCTCATTACATTTTCACTTGTAAAACTTGTGCTGGACACCCCCTACAGCACTGGCAGCATCAAAAAAAAGCTCTGAGAAAATGTGGGTTAAGATGTAGTTACTTACTATAGAAGCAACCAAAGACCTCCACTCTCAATCCTATCCGACCACCAGCGTTCCACTTAAGAGGGATGAAGCGCAAGAAGCGGGCTTTCATGGAGTGCAGCAATTTGTGGTGAACCACACTGTCAGCATTGCTGTTCCCTGTGAAAACCTGAAAGGAAAGGGAGCCTTAGTGAGACATTTAGCACTAAGAAGTGAATGCAGCACTCTGAATGAGACTCATAAACTACTCAAAATTTTATAAATTGATTTTCAAGTTCTATTTTAAATGCTGTGTCATTTATGAAGGGAAAGGAGGGAAAAGGCAGCACAAAGAGCACCTCATAGGAGTGAGGATTATAAAGGGAGTTACAAAAGCAGGTTGTAGATGGGGATGTTACAGATGCTATACAATTTCTCCAAACCCAAGATATTCCTGTGCACCACAATACTCCAGTGGCTCTTAACATACCCACAGTCCCTTCAATGCAGTGAACAACAGGGCCCAATTTAGCTATTGGTTGTCTGAGGTATAGAAAAAGATGGGCACAAGGCACTGAGGCTGGCCAGACCCTGTGAAGATGAAAAGGAAAGCATACACCAAGATACAACCCAGAAAACTCAAGCAAGACAGAAAGAGATGAAATCCTGAGGCAGTACACAGGACAGTCAACATTTTGACTGTGTTTGCACTCGGGAGATTTAAAGCTTGCAAACACTAATAATTAAATTGTTTTCTTGCCTATTTGACTAATTGCCTGCAACTTGCAAGCCAAAATTAATGGCCCTACTCAGAATTATCATCTAACAAGAGGAAACTCTTATGGATGAAGAATGATAGGAAGATTTCAAAAACAAACCTTAAGACAATCATCCAAGCTCTGATCCTGCCTGAAGCTTTTTCAATTCATCTTTACGCCTTTACCCTGTAATATCAGTCTAGAAATCCCATACACTTGCAATCTTCAGAACATTTGAGTAACTCAGCTAGGATTTAGATTTGAAGCTAAGAGTTTTGTAAAACATGAAAACCAAGACAGAACTTACAAAAAATAGTGTCACAGAATGGCCACATTTTTAAAAGCAGTCCTTCATTTTATAAGTGTAAAATTTTATCACAATAACTTCAACCAGTTTTAAATGCTTCTGCAGGTTAAAAGCTGGCATCATTCACCTTTGCAATACAACTGCAAGCACAGATTAGAATAACCCCAGTAAGGCAGACCTACAATTCATTCCTGATGGCCAAAGGATGAGTTAGAGAGATTTGGGGTTTCATCTCCACTCTGAAGAAAAAAGGACTAATTAGCTACTGTTGAAATTTTTATTCAAATTCAAGCATTCTATCTTTTTCTCCATGTTGTTTAAAATGGTGTAAAATTTCAAAATTACTGAATTTGCTTTACTAAACCCAGCACGTTACTGTTTTATTGGAACTATATTCAATGAAAAATATCCTTGAACTTTTCTAAGGCACAATACCTTCAAACCATACCATGCTTATTTCCTTTCACCTTAGAAACTCTAACCTGGGAAAATTCTCTTCTACACAGTAGGCCTTACTTTCCACCCAGTCATGAATGCAAAAGACAGCATATATCTTAATTTCTAAAGCATGCTCTGCAAGTGGATTTCACTGCTGGTATTACTTCCCCCTGAAAATGAACAATTTCACTGAAATGATCTCTCACAGCCTCACTTACCTCTCTGAATGGAATAGTCACCCCTAAAAACACGATCTGTAAAATTATTTCTATTAGGAGCTTATCAGGCTGAAAAGGGTATACCCCAAAGGTTTGCTTATCCTGAATCTGTTATTAAGAACAGTGTATGCACAAGATCTTGTTTTCTACAAGTATGATGTGATGGCTAACTAACCTCTCTCAAATTTAGCTATGTGATATAAATAATTCTTTTGGATTAGGATTCTTGTTTATCTTAATACAAAATCAATCACTTACAGTAGTTCAGCAGCTTTTCCCATCACATGACCTTGAGGAAGGCCATAAGTAGCACTTCAGGATGTCCTGGGCTTACTTATATTGCTTTCCAGATAGCCAAATTCAAATACCAGCAGATATTTCACAGTTTTTCTTCCTTGCATTTCAAGAGACAAATCTTGCTCTTCTCAGTAATGAAACTGTCAGCAGAGAGCAAGTCTCACAGTCAGAGCTGTGGCAGTGCTCACAATTTTATTAAGACACTCGAGAATATATAAGATTGATAAAGGGAGTGTTGTTTTCTGTTTCCTTAGAAAGCTCATCCTCTTGGAATCCTGTGATTATGTAAGAATATCACCTTTTGGAAGATAAAAAAGAAAGAAGGAAAACAAAAGAAGAAGAACAGGCAGGGAACAAAGGGTTTTCAGTCTTCCCAATTGTGAAGAAAAGCTTCAAATGCAGTGACTAGAATACAAGTGAAAGGTGAAAATTAAGAGACAAAAAAGAAAAGTACATCTTAATGCAGCAAGGCTGTGAAACAAAGGTCTGTGTTGTTTTTTTCTCATAATCCGCTCGCACACAAGACTGTCAATACTGCACAATGCATCATAGGCCCACAAGGTAACAATTTTTTGGTTTATATGAAAAAGAAAATAATCTCGGAGAAAGACCAAGCTGAAAAGCACAGCACCACTAGAAATATCTTTTTGCAGTTACAAAGTAATGGGAATTACATGATTTGTGAATACAACTGTGTGCTAAACAGCCCACACATTCCTGCTTGGAAAGCAGGTAAGAACGCAGCCTGCGCCAGCACACAGTGCCATGCTGGATCAGTGGGTCCTCATGGTTGCTGGAAAACCAGAGGCAGTATACAAGTATATATAACTGTTGGCAATGGCAGTCTTGACACCTCTCTTGCAGGGCAAACCTATACATTTTTTTGCAAAGCTTGTGCAAACCACACACCCAAGCACAGTGCACAGGAGTGCAACTGCTACTCATGCACGTGGAGGCAATCCTCTGGCTCCAGGCAGATGGTATGTACAGCACACTTCAGGGACCGCCAGAGCAGTCAAAGGAGCTTTGTGGGTTTCCAAGTAAAACAGAGACATCTGTATCCCACCGTCCGCAAGCAGATCCAGATGCCCACCCAACAGGCATCTGTGCTAGACAGTTCCCTTCAAGACACCTCAAGGGATAGCCAGAATTACTTGCTTCCAGCCTCCAAATCAGTTGACAACAAATCTGATATACAATGTAAAAACATCCTTCCCACATTGAAATAGTCATGTCGATAAAAATAAACCCTTCAAAATTCCAATAGATCCCTTACAACAATGTTTCTCAAACTTCTCTAATAACCAAAGAGCCAACAAAACGTGCAGGGGAAAAAATCAACAGGCAATGCTGCACCCATCGATCTGTGCCTATGAGATGGTTTTGCATGCAGCTGGTACATCACTGCCTGCTGCTAACTGCAGGGCGTCATTGTGTATGCCTTTAGGACTGCTTTGATTTTCACTTCCAACTCTCACTGCTATACAGATCACCTTCTGATGCTTTATGGACCACCTGTGGGCTGTAGATCATTGACTGGATAACACCAATTGCCACAGATGGTCACTTGAAAACTCACATCCACAGCTGACACAGAAATAATCCATCCATTAAAGAAGATGAAACAATGATGCAATACCAGATTTCATAGCCCTGGAGGTTCAAATATTGATTAGCAGTAAACTTATCAGTGAGAATGGCAGGAATATTTTCTCTTGAGAAACAGCCTCTATTAGAACTTGTCATTGATAGGGATTACTTCACAGGAACAAAACGACAAATTAGTGAAGAAAACAAAGCACACGCATGCCATTTCCCATACAACCCAGTTGCTATGGGAGGGAGCATATAACACTGAAATCTGTGGTTTCTTACAAGCCTGTAAACAGACTGATGATTAACCTGGGAAATTCTGTTTCTGGCATTCTATGGGGCTTATAAATCAAAAAGCTCCACTGGCACCAAATATTGCCATCAGCTTCTTGAAGGCAAAAGCTTTTCTCTATTGCTAGCAGCTGCAAGGTTAACAGCTTGCCACAGGCAGGGCTACCTCTCAGACCAAGTTTATTTCAAGATGTCTGGCTGCTTGGTGCTTCACTGTGACACAGACCATGGCACCACAGTAATATTTTATGAGGGTTTTTTTATGAGGCAGCAAAGGCAGGTCCCACTGGCATGAAGAGGTGAGGTATGAACAGCTGCAGTGGTTTGGAGCAGGATCTAAGCAGCTCTTCGTCAGTGGCTGTGGCACACATGGAAGAATAAGAATGAGAGAAGGACACCAAACACTTTTCCCAGTGCTCAACCCATCTAGTTCATGGGTCATACTAAAGTGGAACAAAATAGAATTCTAATTTAGAAGAAGAAAGCTTTCAAAACAAGTTAAAACTCAGAACCGCCATTATTACCTGGAATTCGGATGTATGTCTCCCTCAAGAGTCATACAACAATTCAAATGATTAGGCTGTTTATATAACTCTCCCATTCAGAGGGATCCCAAAAGCTGTCCAAGGGCAGTTCAGGAAAATGTCACGCAACTGTGGTAAAATATGACAGTTGTTTAATAACCCTGTAGATACATATTTGTTTCTCTAACTCATGTATTAATTCAGATGTAGATCACACCTGTGAGATCTGATGTGCTGAAATTTAGATGGCCCTTTAGCCAAAGTATTAGACTCCACCTTTAGACCTGCAACTGGAAATTGGGTGCAAGGAAAAAGAAAAGTCCCTGCTCATGAGAGTCTAATCAATTCAAGAGATAGCATCAGACATGGGATTTGATCTCCCTCTCCCCTTCACATACAGTCTGCACAGCAAATGGCAAGTTATTTACAGAGCTGCAGAAGCAGTTCCCATAACGACTCTGCTGAATATATTTTGCTCTCCCACTTTGTTAGGCAGGTAATGGGATAGGTTCAAAATGAGTATGCAAGCAGAATCATAGGCACAATAAGCTCTGAACGGTGAGCAGGCAGACCTGAGGTTAACTACCTTCTAGGGGAGATATTTTAAGACATATTGAATACTCCCATTTCTGCCAAAGTCATTCTGATGAACTCAGCTGATGAAAAAAAAACTCATCAGATTATGAATGTGCAAAAGGCACATAACACAGATGTTAGCAATTTACAACATTTCAACCTTCACTGAAAGAAATACAAGCACAGAAAAGAGCACCTTCAAATCTCACCCACAACATCATTGTATGCCGTCTCTGGCGCCTAAAGAAATAAGGGAAGGAGCACACTTAATTCAAGCTGTCCAGCAGCTTAGTGAAAGAACCAAAGTGAGATAAAAAGCAGCTAAGCCTGTCATAAATCCCAAAACTGCAATACTTAAACAGTGGCATTCTCCCTTTTAGACTTACTTCCTTGGATGAGAAAGATCATGAGCTAGGAGTTAGCACTATGATACAGAACATGCTTCCTAGTGTACGCCTCCTCAAATATTTGACTGTACATGCATTTTAAAGAAAGCATGAATTCCTGAGTAAGAAACAACATGAAAATCTGAAACAGGAAGTAGAAATTATTGCTTAGCTTTTCACATTTTCTAGGTTGAAATAAACCTTGACTCAAGGACAGCTTTTATCTTTTCCAGAGGCAACAGGATTTCACTTCTGCTCAAGTCTGTATTCCCCAGGATGGAACTCAGTGGTCCTATGGAGTGTGGGTATTAATTCCAGGTCCTGGGAAAGCCAGTGACTGAAACCAAGTTATGGTAATAGTCCTGCATCTCAGCTTGTGTTTGTGGAAAGAGGCTGAATGATATCATAATAAGGACACAATACAACTACAAACACACCATATAGAAACTCGGCAGCCTCTTGATTTTAATGGGATGCTAGAGGGCTTTTTTCTCACAGAATAGTTATACCACAGCAGTGCCTGCTAGGAGCACCTTGGGTCTGGACAGGGTTCTGGTGGCTTCTGATAACACTAGAAATTAAAGAAACCCATGTAGTTTCTACTGCGAAATGAAAGCAACTGTCAGTTCAGGCAATTCTAGTAATATTCCCCCTTCATCTCAGCCCAGCCCTTAGAAAAAGAGGTTACTCAAAGATGTTGGAGGTGGGGAATGTGAAAGAAAAAAAAAAAGACAACTTCAAAGTCTAAATGTTCTTTTTACATTTTGCCCTTTTCTACATGCTGTGCATGTCAATAGTGAAATATGCTGCTTTGCTTATGAAATGGAAAAAAGTCCTGCCCGACACATCAAGACATAACTGGTAATATCTTGTCATGAAGAAACACAGTGAAATGGTTTTGCTGTCATATTAATAGCTCCGTGTCCAGACTGGGAGCTGCTGGGAGCTTACCTCAGAGAGTTAAGAGCATCTCTCCAGCACAGAAGTTCATGGCAGGACCTGGCATCTGGGAGTTTCCCTCTTTCAGCATGTGGCCTTAAAAATCCTTTTGCTATTAAAGGCGGTCTGGCCATAGGGAGAAGGAATGGACAACTGCACAGCTCCTTAAAGAGCTACAGTTTGGGTCTTTGTATTCACCTACTGCACATCCGTCTTTGGCACATGGATGGCAAACCTATGAATTCTGTTTTCTAACCTCTGTTTCTCAAGAGGCAAGTTAAATTTTATTTCAGTTTTTTTCAATCAATCTCTAAAAATGAAATGTATTTTTTACTTGAAGAACAAGAAACTCGCCTGCTTTAGACTCAATGGGAGCCTTTTCCCCTGATTCAAGCAGGTTTCAATTTGAGCCAAAGAATAAGTGTCTGCAAGCCTGGTCCAGGAACTGGAAGCTGGAGGGCAGGATGTGTCCTTTTAGCACATCACTTGACTCCAAACGTCTCTTCCTACTTCATGTCTGTCCTTCCTGTTAATACACCATGATCTTCATGACAAAAGGAAACGAGTCATTTCTGGCTAACAGCCTTCTGAGATGAGTTGCCGGTTTCCAGGCTCATGTTTTTGCTTCCAGCTTGAACACTATGACTCTGGATAGTCTAAAGCCTATCCTATATTCAGAAAGAGAAGCCTCCATTCTGCTTCCGTTTCTTTCTTTCCTAACAGCAGACACATTTTACTATTTGAAACGCCCATCCTTGAAAAGATTCTCAAAAACAATATCCCCTCGCACAGTGTCAGAACTGCAATTAGAGAGCAGCAAGGTGAAAAAATATACAAGAGACACCTTTTAAAAGTATACTCCCATAACATATTATCTGAGGGGGAGACAGCTTCCCTTCTCATTCTTCCACCTCCAATGGAAAAAAAAACCCAAAACAAAAACAACAAAAAACCAGACATGTACTGGTCTACAAAGAGGTAGTTTAACTTCCCAGTACAATAAGAATTAAAACGAATGTTATCAAGCAGCAGCCCTGCTGGGAAATACGCACTGCATTCGATACTTACTGAGGGGCTGACTGGTATGCTTTAGCCCATTCACCTGGGCTCCTGAGCATTAGCCACCTCTGAGCTAATGGCAGTTTCTGTATGCAGCAGGGTGGTCCAGGGGAGAGAAGATGCAATAATGTAGCAGAGTTCATACTGCTTCATCACTCCTGTGAATAATCTGCTCAAATGGGAAGGTTATTTGCCTCTAATCTACCCCATTATACAAATGCATACCTTTCTTTCTGGTTAGTTACTTTCCAAATACAGGAACAAATACTGTTAACAACATCAGTAGCCTCAGAGAGATGACTGCCCAATATAAGCCACATTTGTATGAAAGATGTTGCTTCTTATCCTTCTGCTAACAGTTTGCAGAACTATTCACATATTTTCCAATAAAAAACAATTTTTACATAGTTAAAGTATTTTGCAACAGAAAACTTCTTTTAAACAAAATTAAAGACTATCTGTTAAGACAATCTATGCAATATTGTGTTTTAAAAAAGTCTGTATCAATCCAGAAAACATCAGTTCAGTGATGGTGACATTTAAAACCATGAAGCTTCTTCAGTTACTTCAGGACAACAAAACATTTCTATTTAGACTGAAGAAAATTAAGTAAAATACTGAAGAACTTTCTTTATGTCTCCCTACTACTCTTTCCCTCCCCCCCGTCTCCCCCCCCTTTTTTTTTCTCCTGTTCTTATTTACCCTAGAAATTCTAATTTCTTTCCTTGCTTTAGTCAGTAGCACCTCCCAAAATGCTGGCTCTATACTGGAATGGATAATTAGATCTTCAAACAACTTGAATTAGTTTCAGTCTGTTTCTAGAGTCTGACAGACTGTACCTTATCAAAGTCTGAAGTATTGCATCCAGCAGAGATGATTCCCAATAGGCAGCTTGGGTAAGGTGATCTGCTTTGAAGAAAAAAGAATTTACCAAATGGATAATATATGAGCTCAGGACTAGAAAATGGTCCTTGTTGTGCTTTATTTACTCATACAAATATAGCTCAAGTGTTTGAGCCAACCGGCAGTTGGTCATGTTGCCCTTCCTCTTCCCAGCAATGGACTAAGTACAATTTCCTTACCCTACTGAAATACTCTTTGCATACGTACGTGATGTTGCATCTCACAACATCAGTGAGACGGAGAATTGATCCCTATCTTTAGTTTTTGAAATCAGCTCTGTCTTTGGAGCATCTGGAGGTGAAGCTGGTGTTATTATCATTGCTACATAAATTAATAATGATGGATGCAAGAAGCAGCAAAATTAAACCCGTAAATTACAAGTCTTAACTGAAAGTCGGCAGCTAATTTCTGGTTTTGCTCAACCTCCTGCACTTTATCTTAATGGCAATACTACATACTGATAGTATTTTAAGCTGCACCACAGCAAGGATAAATATTTCCCCAGTACCTTAACTATATTAACCCTAGCAAACAGACTGAAACTGCTCTTTCTGCTGCCAACACTAATCATAGATTTCAGCTGTTCTTCTGCATAAATCTCATGGAGACCTTCATGCTTTACATTAAATTAGTGGGATTAACAATGCAGTGAATGTGTTTATGTCTGGCAATATTGGAGAACTCTGGGAACCTTCCCTGTACTTAGTTTCACCAAAGTGCATTTAAGCAGCTAGCACTGTACACTTTGTATCTCTCTGGTTATAATTTGCCAGACAGATGCAGCAGGATGACACAAGAGAGGTGTTAGTTATTCCATGCAACAGTGACCTCAGATGAATATTGTGCTTCATTATCTTACATTATTTCCCTGCTATGAAGTTTGATGTCATCTTTATTTGGATCAGTAAAGTAATATCCTGTGGATGAAGATAAACAGGTAGGCTTGATTTTCTCCAGTGTTTTCTAATTCATTGAAGTGCACATGCACACACATGTATTTTCTGCTATATGCTGCCTTCTGCACCATACATTTATGTCCCCTGCACTCACCAAAACAGATGTGGCAACCCAGACAGAATTCTCATGCAGCCATCCAGGTCTCAAGCTGCAGAGAGTGCCAGAGCCTTTCACCACTAATGGATGGCAGTAGTGAGAACAGCTGCGTGAGGTGTTGATCAGGTAGATGATCAGCTCAACCTGATGGTAGAGCTATGAGAGGAAGTGAAAAGGTTAAGGAGCATCTGGGTGTCTGAGAATGAGGTAGACCATGCTCTGCCTTCCCTGAGACAGAAACAGGCAGCAGACAGAAAAACAAGGATGGTCTGTGGTTTTATTAGAGGCCACTTGATCAAAGGGATCAGATGAAAGCCATCTTACTTCAGCTACAGAAGGAATTGTGCTCATAGGCTCCCATCCTTCTGCGGTTCTTCAACTACCTCAGCAGCTGCTGGGAAAGTAGCATGGCACACTGTACTCAATCCAGGAGACTCTTAGAATTCATTAAGGATAACTTCTTAATCCAGGCAATACACATCCCTACCAGAGGGGACATAATACTAGACCTCTTGGTCTTCAATGCAAGTGAGCTAATTGGTGATGTCAAGATTGATCACTGGGCTGCAGTGATCATGCACTGGTGGAGTTTGCAATTCTGAGAGATAGGGATCAGATGAGGAGTAAAGTCGGGACCTTGAATTTTAGGAAAGCAAACTTCCAGCTCTTCAAGAAGTTGGTTAACAGAATCCTCTGGAAACTTGCCCTCAGGGACAAGGCAGCAGAACAGAGCTGGCAAATCTTTAAGGATGCTTTCCATAGAGTAGAAGAGCTTCTCGACTGCCAGCTGTAAGAAATCAAGAAAGGAATGTAAGAGACTGGCATGGATGAGTCAAGACCTGCTGGTCAAACTAAAGGGCAAGAAAGCACAAGCAATGGAAGCAGGGACAGGTATTCTGGGAAGAGTATAAGCTGTGAAGGGACAGGGGCTCAGGAAGGCCAAGGTGCAGCTGGAACTAGATAGGGGTTGCAAAGACTAATAGTAAGAGCTTCTAGGTACATCAGTCAGAAAAGGAAGGTCAAAGAAAGCATACAGCACCTGATGAGCAACACTAGCAAACTGGAACAACAGACAAGAAGGCTGAGGTACTCAACAATGTTTTTGTCTTGGTCTTCACTAGCAACCTCTCTTCCCACACCTCTTGAGTGGATGAACTGCAAGATGGAGACAGGGGAGCAAAGTCCCTCCTTCTGTAAGAGAAGATCAGGTTTGTGACCACCTGAGGAACTTAAACATACATAAGCCTATGTGACCTTATGAGATGCATCTCAGAGTCCTGAGGCTGGCTGCAGTTGCCAAGCCATTC
>JBCJKH010070759.1:0-11902 GCA_039877255.1 Loriculus beryllinus
CCACCTCACTCCAACCTCCTGTCAGCAGCTGTAGGGAGCCATCAGGGCCCCCCTGAGCCTTCTCTTCTCCACACTGATCCCTCAGCCATTCCCCATCACACCTGACATGCATGTGTTCAGTCCCTGCAGCACTGTGCAACCTGGATGTCAAGCATGCAGAGCTTAGTGAAGAGGAAAGCAAATAGGAGTGAAAGGTATGGACCACAGATATCAAATCTGAGAGGGATAAATCTTATGTGGAATAAAGCAAAGCCGCTATTCATAGCAGTTCAGGGTTTCACCCGCTTATCTCATCAGGCAAACATTACTGTAAGAAGATAATAATGAAAATGGATCTGACCTTTCTGAAGAATTCACACTCACTGAAATCTGACCTCAGGTTTCAGTAAGTGCTGTCTTCAGTGGCTAAATGAATAACAGGAATTGGTCATTTTTGTATGCATGCTCTTTTATAATAGGCAGAGACAGCGGTTTAAGTCATGTTTCCTTGAGGTAACCTGGACACAGTGCAGATATACAGCTGATGTATCACTGATGTGTGTTATTCACATCATGGCAAGTGTCACTGTTTTAGCCTCACATACCTGAGTTCTGTCCTTCACCTTTGTCTTTATGTTTAGGAATAGCAGAATAGCATCATTGATTTATTTGACTTTGCTGCTACATGACAACAAACACTGACTTCCATTAACCTGACCCCTCCTGTGTGTCATCCCAGGCACAACACCTCTCCAGCTTACAGCTGTGTCCCATTACACACAACAAGGAACTCAATCTGAGTCACAAGTGACAGTGACAAAACTGTTTGATGCCAACAGTGTAAGGATGAGAGCGCTGCAACAACTGCACCTAGCCATACCTCAATGCAATATAGCTTCAGGGTAACATACTGCAATACTTAAAGCATATCTAACAGAATGCACATACACCTCTGATGATGCAGGAGTTAAAATGGCTTTAAAGGTTACCTGGGCAGCAAAAAAAGCTTAACAAAGCGGCACTGCAGTTACACACGATGAGCATACAGGTACACAACTGCTGAAGCAACTGCACTTTGTGAGCTTTACCTTTTCTCCTCCTTTCTTCTGGGGTGATGAGAAGAAGGTTCTTTGCTGTAAAGGTGGAGAATCACTTGCTTCTGCCCAGGTAGCTCTGTCGAGGTGCTGCCTACACAGCAATAGCCAGCAGCTGCAGAAGCGCTGGGTAGCTGCCTCTTAACGGAAGCTTCGTACTTCCTTACAGATGGTATCACAAGTGCTTTCTTCCCTCAGTGCTCATCAGAGATGGTCCCTTAAATGCTGAAATCAAACGAAACGCACCTTATGTGTAAGGAAATGCAAAGTTTCCACTGAGTCTGATCATTGAGTTAAAGCAGCTTCACCGTAACCAATAACCAGTAAAATGGATGTCACTGAGCAGCTCTCAGTGAACAGAAACCTTGTTCTTTCTCATGGGGTGTAAAATGCATCTTAACCATAGAAAAGCTAATCAAGGGGTCATCTGTGGTGAGCAGAGAGGAGGAAGGCACTCGAGGTGTGTGTGTGAGGTGTGGTTCCAGCCCCTCTCTGCCACATCGTTCAGCCTGCAGATTACACTGTAATTCAATGTATATGCAATCCGTCTGTCAGACAATAGCTGTATAGAGCCGGTGAGGGGAAGGCTCCTTCTTTTCCTTGTTGTTTGGGCTTCCTGACCTCTACTTATCTTGCTAAGAAACAAAGTGAAGGCGTGTTAATTCATGCTGCTTACTTGCTTGGTATCTCCTGTGGCAGGTTTTATGTGCAGCACATTATCTGCTACCACTGACCTGGTGCCAACAGTAACAGTAGTAAAACACCAGGTAAGAAGTAGGGTGTGAGCACGTGCATGGGTGTGTGGTGTAAGGGCAGAGGTTTACCATGGCTCCTGTCACAGCAGGAGGCTCAGCAGCCTCTGTGCATTTCTCCTGATGGTGCTGAGGGCTCTATTGGTCTTTTGAGGGATCCTGGGAAGGGAGAAGACAGCACAGAGGCCATGGGTAGTCAAATGGTTTGAGTCCCACCAGCAGAACATCAGTGCTAGCACCTGGCAGGTGCTGCTCTTCTCCATGTCCCAGAAGAGACCAATTAAGCAGAAGCAAAAGCTGTTTCTCAACAGGGAAAGCTGCTTTCTTGGTAGCAGGAGAAACTGAAGAGACACAATGAGAAGAGGAAACAAGAAAGATACAGGAGGTGGTTGGGAGGGTAGGAAGAATCATAGGTCTCTGTCCAGGACAGAGCATATGTCTCCCTGTTTGATCTCCAGTGTTATTCTGTTATATCTTTGGTTCAGTTATGCTGTTTGCTGCTGTCCTATATGCCTCTAACGTTGTTATCCTGGCCGATAACTTACCCCTGGCTGAAGCATTTCTTCTTGAGAAGCTTGGTGTGCAGACAGCAGGAGATGTAGGATCTACTGCTCCCACATTTCACTGGGATGAAAGGATTGTAGGGAGATGGCTTCTCAGTCACCTTTCACAAGCTGCACCTCTGGAGGTTTTTAACTCTGTCACTAGGAGATGTTCTTCCAGTGCACTTTGTTGCCCTGCACAGCGTGTGCATCTTCACTGCAGTTTGCTAGCAGTCCTTCGAAGATGTAGACAGCAGATGAGCAGGCAATTCTGCGGTACCAGTTTCACCAGCTCTGCTCATGGGAACAAGAAGCTATTCCTCTTGGTGCTCTGCTGACCATGTAAGGGCCCCACTAATGTCTTTCTTCACGTGTTGTTGCACTAGAGGCAAAATTCAGCTCTTCACCCATGTTAGCACTGACATAAACTCTTTCTTTAAGCACCTGCTTTTCAGGGAAACCCCCCCCCCCCCCCTTGCTCTATGGGCATTGCTCTCTCTTAGTTTTGGCTGTCATGTTTTTGCCCCAGTGAAACAGCGTGCATCTGCATGCTTATCTTTGCTCCACTCATCATTTTTTATTCCATCAAACTAAGCATCTCCTTTGAATTTCATCAGTGGTGATTTTTCTTGATTTCCAGATGAAGTTTCTATGAATAGGAGTAGTGAATAGCATGGAATCCACATATGATCTTCTACCCTGGAAGAACCTTTCTTGGTTAGGGGGTGATCTCCCATCATCAGCGACCATTTGAGATCAGTCAACCTGTCCTTAGCACACATGCCACACTTCAGATGTGCTTCTAATCTTTCAGTCATACTGTTAGCAGAGACCAGGTCTGCAGCCTTATGGATTCCACTTGAATATGATTCATATGGCACTGGCCTGAAAGAAGAACCTATCACCTATCTGGCTTATTGCCTATTGTCCAGTCCTTCCTTGGAGGACTTTCAAGTAGGAAATGCTTCTGAAGCAGCTTTTTGTATCTACTCGCTGCCTTTGATAGAAAGCTTGGCTTCCACCAGAGGAGTAGGGCAGCAAAGGATCCTTGTTGGGTTGGCTGGAGACCACACTGCCTTGCAAAGCAGCATTTGTACTGCAGAAGCTGCCATCCCAATGCGTTTCATGCTGCAGCAGGTCTGTCTTTGTAAGGAGACTGATCAAGAACGTGTGTGTAGGAAGAGGAAAAGAACCACAAAAAGAGAAGAATGGTTGTGGCTACAGACAATGAAAACTTAGGATGTTTGAACACCAGCAAATGAAGCTTAAAAATCCTGTATCTGCCAGCTCATAAAAATTAAGAGGATAAAGATGAACCCAGAAACACCTTCTGATGGCTTCCCAAAGAAAGGAGTGCCTGGGAGAGCCCATGAGGAAAACTGGAGAGAAGATACTAAAAGAAATCTCTGAGCAAATGAAATGCTGCAGAAAATGGCTGGAAGGTGGCATGAGCAAAGGTCCTGCAATAGCTTGGAGAGAAAGAAGAGTGAAAAGCACTAGGGATAACTGTAGTCCATAATAGGGGAGCTTTGAGGTCCCCTTCTAACGTGGCAGTGTGGTTTTATCATGTCTTCCTTGGAGAAGAACAACCTGGCAGAGACTAACAAAAAGAGGAGACCACGAGGTTGAGAGGAAAGGCTGGAGAGCTCTCAATGACATACAGAGGATGCTGCTGTAAAGCTAACGGTTGGCAGAAGGGGAGAAGAAAGCAGTCTTACCTCTTTACCAGGTGATATCAGGTACGTGCCACTGACCAAATAAATCATGACAGTGCAGAGAGGTCAACCAAAACTGATTCGCATGACTGGGAGGAGATTAACCTTTTATATGGGATGGGAGGCGGAGAGGGGGGGCACATCAAAACCAAAACAGGGGAACTTAATAAAAGCAAAAAGCAGAACAAGCCAAAGAGTTAAAACCTTGCTTCTCACCGAAAGATGCGTTCAGCCACTCCCACCTTTACAGAAGGTTTTATCATTGCCTTGCAAGTTTACAGGATGCCCAAGAGTTTTCTGCAAGGAAGGGTTAGAGAGAGATGCTTATCTAAGCCATGAGCTAGGCTGTGAGATATCCACTGCTGATATGCCAGTGCACCATCCGTTGCCTCTGATATCAGTGTTGGCATGGACAGAAGTGTTTATTAGAGAAGTCCTCATCCAGAAGATCCTGCCTCTGGAGAGATGCAGATGATGGTAACTGAAGGGAGCAGCTTTTGCAAAAATGAGTATTTTGACTGATTATGTGGATCAGCCAAAGTCACACCTGGCCAAATAATTCCATCCTCTCCATCTACTGGCGTCATCAGGCCTTGTGCAATTCTGCAATTCAAGTGAATTGAAATGGCAGTTTGGGCATCTGTAGTTCATTAGAGAGCTGTTTGTGCCACCTATTCCTTGTGCAGTTCCTTTGTCATTTAGATTTATTCCACGTTCCCTGTGCATGACTAAAACTGCAGGAATCTGACAGAACTGAAACTGGTTTTAGAGACAACCACTGTCTACACTGCTGTCCCAGGTGATTTGCTCATCATTTACCTCAATCTTTTTGATCCTCCACATTCCCTTTGGCCAAGACAGCCCTTGCACTGACAGGAAAAGATTTAAGGCCAAAACATCTTTTCCTTGCTAAGTTCAGTTCCCTACATCTGTTTTCCTCTTGGTGGTGCAGTCCTGTGCGTCCTGATGTTTGCATCCACTGGCCGTTCTGTGAGTGGCACCAGCCATCGTTTCCTCAGCTTGATTTGCTTTCTTTCACGTGCTTGCAAAGCTGCTGTATTTAGAACTCCTCATGAAGAAAGAACTGAAACTTCAAACCTCAAACATGACTGGAAAGGTCATTTTGAATAGCGGTTGGTAGTGTTTAAAAGCTTTACTGAAAGATTGGCCTGGGCACAATGAGTGTCTCCACAGCCTCTCCTGCCACATTTCTCACATGGCAGCTGTAACATAAAGGAAGGTAGTTAGAGAAAACAAAGTGTTTGCAGAGGATCAAGGCTGAGAAAGAACCAGTCCTTGCTCTTATCAATTGCTAATTTTCCTTCTATGCTTGCTGAGACTCAGCCACTGCCATCACTGTTAAAGCTATTTCACTGCATGTCCTTCTCAAGACAAGCTGTACAGCCAACTGATGTGATCTATTCAGTAGCAGGGGAAAGCATGCGGGGCACTGAAATAAAACCGTGATAACAACATTAAAAGCTTCTCTTTGGAACAGCTCTCTCTGTGATTCGCAAGAGATCCTGATGTGCTTCAGGACTCACTGATAAAGCTGCTAAATCTAACACTCACATGCTCTGATTTGCTCAAGGACAAGCAAATCAAGAAGACCTAAAGGAATGGATGTTTCTTCCAGCAGTGAATGGAGGCACTAATCTTCTTACTTCTCTTAAGTACATTTTCCACACTGTGCTTGTTCCACAGTGACTTCAGCTGCTGCCTTTACCATTACTGACCTTGAAATCTGAGAGGGTTTAATAATGCCACCCTCTGGTGGGAATGCAAAGAAAGCATTGACACTAAAGATGGACAGAAGAAATGATGGGGTGAGCTTAGGACCGAGGGTGCTGCATGAGCAAGGGTGAATGGAACGATAGCAAGAAGGGAACCTGGAAATACTCGGTTCCAGGTGCTGCTAGCCTTGTGTAGAAGGATGTATCACTGCCTACAGTTGCCTTTTCTATATCTGGCTTGCTCTGTAACCTCTGGCCTGTGCATTCAGTGTTGTCTTTATGGAAGCTTGTATTCTGAACCCCCCTTGCACTGTAGCCTCCTGGAACCTGAGTTACGAAGAGGACCTGGAGAGCAGGAACCAGCAACAGGACAGGACCAAGAAGAAGAAACTGAACAAGAGACCAAGTGATGGTGAGTCTTAGTGCTTCAAATAAGGGCTTCCTTAGAAAAACCATCTGACAGCAGTATGAGGACCTCTGTTTCCTAAGATAATACTGAGAGGGGCTACAGTAAGGCAAAGACATGCTGGAGAGAGGCTCTGAAGCACTCAGGGGTTAAGACCTGGGCAAATCTGAGTCAACTCTAGTATTGCCATTTATAAACCAAACAAACCCAGCTTTAAGCCTCCTCAAACACCTTCCTTCCAGAATGTGGTGGTGAAGGTCCTTCTGTACCAGTGAGATGTCCCTAGGAAGAGCTGGAAAAGCAGTTCCTGTGTGTGCCAACTCAGTTCCCCATCCCTGAGGAGCTTTAGGCCATTAGCACTATTGTCTGAGGCCCTTCCAGTGAGAGATGCTCCTCACTGCTTTGTGCTCCTGTTATAGCCAAATTGGAGCCCACACCACTCAGGTGCCTGGGGCAAAGGGGTGGGACAGAGGTGGTGCAACAACTTGCTCTGGGTGCCTCTTGGACATACCATTTCCTTCTAGTTTGCTCCTTCCTCCTTGGAGCCCAGAGAAATAATGGGAGCTGCAGCTCAAGGTTTCAAGCAGTTCTTCTATGTAAGGAACTCTGTTGGTGAAGTGCATAGGAGCTTGCACACGGAAGCAGCAGCACATGTCTGGCACTAGAGGGAACTGTCTTGTCAGCAGATGTATGGAGCCATCTACCCTTCTGCTTCCTCAGCATCCTCTAATGTGCCCTGCAAATCCATTGCAAGCTGTGCTGCTGTTTCTTCTTGTCACCGTGCTGCGAGGTTTGATTTTAATATAGCAAATGTAGTTTTTAGAGGCCAAATGCAAACTTTTTGTGGGAGAAACACAGCTTCTTCCAATGGCCTGCATCATCCCAGCCTATCGACCTCCTTGTAACTGGATTGTTGGGCTGCAGGTGAATATAGAGCAGTAAGATATGCATTTAGCTTATCAGAGACCTAAAATCTGAGGGTGGTGACAAATGGACTGTTCTGGTTACAGCTGCTGATGGAGAGTGGATAATATCATCTATAGAGCGAAGAAGTGATGCCAGGGTCCTTGCCTGTATTCTCTGTCCCATCACTAACCTCTGCCTTCAGTGATACAAGGTTAATGTGCCGCTTCCAGGTGATTGAAGGATCACAGTTGGAAGTTGGGTAAAAGCAAACTCCTTCACAAGCAAACCGCTTTCCCCCTGTCCAATGGGAGCTATTATACACTGTGTCTTTAGGAAGGGAATGCCAAATACAATATATTAACTAATAAATGCAGTCTATTAACTACTGACAACCATGTCTCGAATATCAGTGTAACAAACAAAACTATACGGGAGCAGTTGGTAGGTGTTCTTTTCTGCATTGAAAACAATGTGCTAACACTGACACTGCAGAACCCAGGTCTTGAGGTTTGGGTGTGAGTATGTTGAAAACCAAGCTCTTGCAGTAGTTACCAAGCAAATTAGGAAGTTCTTATGAAGAGTGGCAGCAGAATCATCACCAGCTTCACCAGAAGGGCTGTACATGTGCGACAAGTGTCCTTTAGCAGTTCTCAACTGTTCTCACGTTTAGCTTTGGTAATGGGTTTTGAATCTCAGGATGACATCTCTACAAGTCACAGGTTTTCATTAGAGAGTCAAGAGACCGGAGTGTAAGCAGTAAATCTTGGTGCAGGACTGGGTAAGTCCTTAATACAGAAACTAGTTCATTCACTGCTAAAATGTGGCCATTTATAAGTGGGGGTTTGTAAATGGCCTTTGGCAAAGCACCACAACATGCATTGGCAATAGGTACAGAGGAAAAATGTTACCAGCCAGAAGCTGCAAAAGCAATGATGGGGAGAGACAGTTAACTGCTAGAGTTCAAGTTTGGGAAGAAGAAAGCTGGTAACTGAGGTTTTCTTTGTGAAACTCTCTTTTGGTTGTTAGCGATAGCAGGACTTGGTATGGAACCTTGCATGGATGGGACTTGTCCCATCACTGGCATCAGAGCATTCTGCTGGGACAATGGTTTTGTATTACCTGAGGCCTCAGTGAAGGATGTCCCAAAGGTAACAGAGACAAAATGGAAATGACAGAAGTTAATGCATCACCAATGTGTTCACATTTTCTCTATTAAACAGAGCCTTAAAACTTCAGACTACCTTGGACCAGGACTTCAGATCCACTCCCAGCAAATTCTCGATCCAAAGGAAATGTGCAGGTAGGGGCTCCTGATGCCAATGTTGCAAACAATGGCTTCTACCACTGAGTGATCTCTGAGGTCAGTGTGATGCTTTGACTGGTGCGTTCCTAAGGTTCCTGTACAAGTTAAAACCCCAAAAGGTGATTGAAGAGAGTTCAGAGCAGCCAGGTATGGTTTCAAACCAGAGAAACATAAATCCTATGGTTTTGGGACTGTGATGGG
Source organism: Loriculus beryllinus (assembly GCA_039877255.1). Taxonomy (NCBI): domain Eukaryota; kingdom Metazoa; phylum Chordata; class Aves; order Psittaciformes; family Psittacidae; genus Loriculus; species Loriculus beryllinus. Next base: position 8,632 of record JBCJKH010070759.1, read on the forward strand.
ATATTTGAATGAGAGGGATACACAGTGGCACCTAAAAAAGACACTTCATGTCCACGTATCTCATTGCAAGCAGTCTGGCCAAATATGTGTCTTGTTCATTCTATTTATAAGTAGACAAGGATTTGGGTTTCATCTGTTCCTCAAAATGTAACCCTGCTGCTAAAAGATTTATGTTACCTGTCACTGTGATTCTCAAACAGGAAGCGTTGATCACAATGGCAAAATAAGATGCAAACATAGCTCACCACCCCCCAAAAACCACAAAGCCCAATTCTCCCCCCCCTCCCCAATCCAGAGGTTTCCTGGCCTTTTTTGCACAACCAAATGTTATTCAATGAATAGATTATACCAAGTGTGCTTCTGTGTGTGCATTTTCATGTGTAAACTGTGACTTGCCAAGTAAGCAAGAGTCTATCCGTAATTTATGGCAGATGAAAAGGGGTTATCCCATACTGAGAAACCAGGTTCCTTTCTCATATGTGATGGATAGGGACTGGATGATCCTCAGGGGTGTGTTGATCCAGTCAAAGGATATATGCAGCCTTAGTGCTGTACGTAGGAAAGTGTATGTTGTAAATTGGCTGGGCAGTTAGAAAGCACCAGCTTCCTGCTGCAGGGGCTTTGAAAGAGAAGTAGCATCTTTAAGTAAAGGCTACACTTAACTGGAAGTCCAGTGGAGGGACCTAAGGAGACATCAGTGGGCTTTCAGTCAGGCTCCAATGGTGCAAGGAACACCTCAAGGTACAAAATCAGCAGAAACACAGGAGACTACACAGTACTTGCTATCACATAGCGCAGCAGAGGCGCGGTGTGGGCAGGAGCTGTGGGGCTGTGGCTCCCCATACATCCTGGCATGGTGCAGTACAGTGAAGAGCAGCAAAACCCTCAGCTGCAGCTCAGCCCAGTCCTGATAAAGCTGGTTAGTGGTTTCCTTCAGAGCACTGGATGTTTCCTGGAGGCTGAAGGGGTTTTAAGGGACAATTACAAGGAAACTCTTCTGCTGATGCAAACAGAAGGAAAATGGTTTGGTTTTCGGAGGGTTTTCTTTGATTTACCACTTCTGCTATGAGGAGGCATCTGCATGGACAAGCTGTTTGTTGCAGAGCCCAGTGCCAAGAAGGCACCCTGAAGCTTTTAATTTCATACAAAAGCTCAAATACTGAGCATGTAAATAACACATTTGTTATAATAACTTGCAAATACATGGCATAAGCAATGATGGTCTTAGGCTGACAATTGTTGGGCTCTCAGTAACAAGTCTGCACTGTGCAGATGGATCTGGAAGTTATGTGTGCTGAGATGCACTGTGCTGGTGATGGGCAGGATTGCTGGGAAACCACTGGGATAGGCAGGAAAGTGCTGTCCTCCCTCGGAGAGGCTTCATGCTGGAGACAGCACATGGACCATATCTAAATGTGCCTTTTACTCCTCCCACTCAGGAACTCCCTGTTATCTGGAATAGAAAAGGGAATTCAAACAAGCCAAGTGAGACTGCATTGCTCAGCTTGGCAACCCACCCTCTCCAGGCTGATTTCGTGCAGACGCTTCTTGTTTAGTCTCAGAGCATCTTCCTCTTTCTTTCTGCACATCTTAGCATTTCTTTAAAAAACACTGTAAAAATCCCATTTATTTCCAATGCCACTTGCATGGGGGTGGGGACAGAGGGGATTATCTGATCCCACTTGGGCAGGCTGAACTTTGAAATGAACTCTGATTTCAAGTGACACTTATACAGCATTTCATCTTAGACAGTAAGTCTGGTGTCTGGAAGTGCACTGGTCACTTTTGATTTTAAAGTTGAGCATATAGAATGTATTTACACCTAATGAAAGGTGCTTTATGAAAAGGGGCTGTGATCCCGTAGAGTCATCTGGGTGTGCAGTAGCCCAGGGTGGAAGATTTCATATATGTACGGTTATTGTAGATCTATGGCACAGGTTCTTCCCTGTGAGGGTGCTGAGGCGCTGGCACAGGGTGTCCAGAGAAGCTGTGGCTGCTCCATCCCTGGCAGTGTTCAAGGTTAGATGGGGTCTTGGGTAACACAGTTGAGTGTGAGGAAGTTGGAACTGGATGATCTTTAGGTCCTTTCCAACCCAAACCATTCTATGAATCTATTGCATATGGAAAATGTCTCCATGGAAAGGCTCTCCTCCAACCTTCTTAGAAACAAGTGGTGGGAAAAAGGGCCTACTCCTCCCACTGATAGTGGAGAACAACTCTGTTGTGCTAGTTGGAAAGTGAGGAGGGTTCTGCAGGTTTGCCATACTCCCACTTCCATCAGTGTCTACAGAGAGGGTCCCACTGGCATGGACTTGTTTTGGGAGATTGGTCCTTGATCTTTCCTTGTAAGGTTATCTCAGCTTCGCAGATGGCAGCTGTCCATGCCCTTACCTCCAGCCCACAGCGCCAACACAAACCTCCATTGCTCCTGCAGCAGATGATGGCAGGAGCTTCACAGGGAGGGCCCTGGGGAAGGTCTCTCACTTGTCTGGTTGCAAGAATAGAACAGATGCTTGCAGGATGCGGAGTGCACAAGGTAAATGTGTCCTCTGGGATGCATTAAATCCTGGTATAGCAGCAGGTTTCCCTGTGGAAATCAGCTATGGGAGGGGAGGCCACAAAGGTTGAGGAAGGTTGTAGTAAGCAGCATGGGCAAGTGGTTATTTTGTCCTGAAAGCTCTTGGCTATGATGGTATAGACACAGTTGGTGTTTTCAATGTGTGGCAAGCAGAGTGTGGGTATGAAGCATATACTTACCACCCTCTCCAAGCAATTCGCAGCCTGGTTGTGATGTACTTGGACTAAGCACAATGATTCCTCAACCCATCAGGAAACCTGGATCAGCTTCAGGTCAGGACCCAAATCCTTAAGCATGGTTTTTGCTCTGGTTAGTGCATGCTATGAACACCAACTGCATTGCTGGCAGTAAATGTGTATTCAGAAATAACTCTAGGGTGTTTTAACAGTAGGATTTTATTAGGTATGAAAGCACAGGTAAAACATTTATTGCAATCAATACCCCAAAACCACTTCTATATGAATATATAGCATCAAAAATATACCCCTTAAGTATCAAAAACATTGCCCTTGATAACAGTCAGCTACCATTCATTGAACAGAACTCTAGTCCCTTAAAAACTGAGTTGAGGTCTATGTACTTTTGTACCCTGTGTTCATACACTGGCACATGTGCAAGTTTCAATGATGAAACTACTCAACAACTTCCCTCTCCTATAATCCTTCTCCAACTCCCATGCCAGGCCAAGAGTGA
>JBCJKH010070760.1:0-12607 GCA_039877255.1 Loriculus beryllinus
GCTACTGCATGAACTATCTCACGTTTGATTTGCTCAAAGGCTTGTTGTTGCTCAGGGCCCCATTTGAAATCATTCTTGTTCCGGGTCAAATGATAGTTACCAAGCGACACCTCAGAACACTTCACATGGGTGGAATTGCAGGTGGTCAACGAGTTCATGTTTTCAGTGTTACAGTCCATAATAGGCTGTTGAGTCACCAAGTAATGAAGAAATCTCCTTGGCATTAACAGGTGGAATTATGCTTATCTTTCCATAGTTTGCCTTTTTTTTTTTCAGTCGCCAATAGTAATGTACTCCAGGACCATTCATCATGAGGATGAAGCAATAGTGAAACTATTTCTGGTAACAAGATCATGGTAACATACTATGTTGTATTATTATTTTCCCTAGTAAATCCTCCTTCAGTTTCCCAGTTATTAAACATTTTTACTAGTTAATAAAGAAAAATAAATTCTTAACATAGTTTCTGTTTGTTTATTTTGGCCCAGATTACTTTAGCTTTAAACACTTCCAAATGCACACTATTTCAGATGGGAATAAAAGCATACCATGTTGATAACAAATCCTAACCAGGATTTAATTTTTGACTAGACAAGAGAAGGACATTATTTCCCTCTTCTAATAAAAATATTTTCAGTTTTTTTGCATGTACTTCTGTTTTTGCACGTATGCTTAATTTTGTTGTTATATTGGCAGAGTACCCTAGAAATGGGGTTATATTATTGGAAAATGAAGGAAAAACCTGCTGTTTCACCTAAAACTTTTATTGTCAGTAGAGTCTCTTAAAATTCTGTAAAACCAAAAGTCTTTGATACACAACGTCATATCAGTCCATAACAGGATACAGATATGCATAGCACACCAGTACACAACACACAACATGACCCTTGGTCACCTGGAATTCCTTCATTCCTAAGCCATATCACCCTGCAGTAAGAGATGTGGGAGCAGGAGGTATTCCTTATTTTCCCAGGTTGCCTCCCCTTAGCCTCAAAGGGAGGAGATAGGATTTCTATCTGTGCATGCCAGATTTACAAGCTGAGTGTGTACTGGGATAATATACTTGAGCAGAGCCTAATTATCTTCTCAGATAATTAGATGATAACATAAGAAGTATGTAAATGTTCACTATGTAAGCTGCGGCATGCTGCAGAGACATAGCCCGGGCTGCATCCTGGTGTTCCCTTGCACAGTGACATTTTCACTGTAGCCTGCACGTTCTTCCATCGTCCTGCAATCATTAGGTTTCACATCATGATAGCAGCAGGTCAATGGGATTCTGACAGTGAAATCACGTGCTTTATCGATTACTTTGTCAGTAAGAGAGTAAAGTCTCTGTTGTCCCAAAAGGTAAACATCTCTTCAACAATGTGGCAATATATCTTTGCTGCTACTTCCTATATACACACATACAATTGTTGCGTACCACTTGAGAATAATGGAATAGTAGCCTCAGAAATTCATTTTCCATGTGTTCATATGATGGGCAAATAATGTGCATTTGAGTACCACTGATGACTACTGACACTTGGTAAATCCAGTTACAGACAGCTGCTATTTCAGGGATATTTGAAGACTTGTCCTGTAACCCAGAGGTGTCATGTCAGTGCCTGACTTTGTATGGTGCTGCTCTCACAAATTCGTTAGGAAAGGGAACAGGAATGATGCATGTGGCTGTAGAGCTGCACCTTGATGCAAATAAGACAGATGTAGGTGAGGAAATGGATGGACCTTCTGTTTGGGAAAAATTATGTGAAGACAAAAAGAATAAATTTGCTACGTGGAACTGGGAAGGAATTCTCTCAAAGAGGATGGGATTATTCAAGAAGATTTATGAATATTACCAAAATAATGCCAAGAGATACACGCATCAGGTAAGAGTGTGCATGGACAGCTGATGAGAATTTAGTGTGAAAAAAGGAAAAAAAGGTTAACTAGTGGTGAATTTATTGGACCAGGCTTCAGGATAACAAGTGTTGTTACAGACAAGTACACATTGTTTTCCTGAAGGAAGAAAAGTTTATTACACTTCCATTACGATAACTCTCAGAATCTTGTTAAACAACCAAAAGTATTTGCATATATTTGTGTATATGTCTCTCTGATGTTGAGGCTCTTCAGTGTTATTCACTGGTCACCAGAGCTGTGCCCTTTTGAGCTGTTCTGTCATCAAAGAGGTAAGGTATGGGTAAAGCTGAACTGCAGCTTTTTAAGAAGCACTTCACTGTGAGGGTGCTGAGGCATTGGCAGAGGTTGCCCAGAGAAGATGTGGCTGCCCCATCCCCGGATGTGTTGAAGACCAGGTTGGATGGGGCTTGGAGCAACCTGATCTACTGAAAGTATCCCTGCCCCTGGCAGGGGGGGTGGAACTAGATGATTTTTAAGGTCCCTTCCAACCCAAACCATCCTATTACTCTTCTATGAGTGCAATACAACCACCTTTCTTAGAAATATGTTAAAAGGGAACTGTAACTGAATATTCAGTTTATTCCTTTAGAACTATTCTGGAGTTCTTCAAGCTTTTTGAGTAATTTTGTAACATAGCTTACTTTATTCTTTGGTTTTGCTCCTTATGATCCAAAATTTTGTATAGGTCTTGCAACAATTATACATTCACTGTTCAACAGAACGGACAGTTATGAGAAAACTACCTCTCAAAAGTCTCATTTTAAAGTTGTCTTTAGCAAATTCACCATTTCAACAGATGGACTAGAGAAGAGATAGGACTAAGGTGCATAGTGGTAGTAACAGGACTGTTTCCCCAAAATATTTGTGTCACATGGATTACAACCCCTATACGGCATATGGCAAGTAATTTAGGAAGCAAAAAATAGTTAATAAAATAAACATGACAATGAGTTTTATAGTTCTGGAAAATTCATTTAGAACAAAATAAGCCTCCTAGTCAATCTACATTGTTAAGAATGCAGAGTAATGTACATGCACAAATAACTAGCCCACAATGACAAAAAATGGACATAATTCCATAGTAACTTTGTTTGTACAAAAATCTGATTGAAACACTGTTGAGTAGGGGTTTCAAAATGTTCAGTGTTTAGTGGGATCTCTTCTTCTGATAAAATGAACTCATGTTTGACTAGATTTCCCCCCCATCTATCTTTCATGCACTGCATGTTTTGAATTCCTATCTAACTGGTGTTTGTGCCTCGACAGCAATTAGGTACTTCAGTCTGGCTGCCATTCCTGAGGTGTACAACATGAACTAAACAGCACAGACGGTATGTTTTGAAACCTAAACTGCTTTTGGCTTTCAAACTCACTGTCAGGACCTCTGAAATTAATTACTCATAGCATTTTACGTCAGACAGGACTGTAAAATACATATCTGTGCTGAAATATCATGACTCACTGCATTTCATTGCATTAACTTTTTACTGAGCCAAATACATTTTTGACAAAAACTTTCAGAAAGAAAGAAACAAATCTGATTCGAAGATGGTTATTCACAAACCCGCTATAAAGTTTTATTTCAGTGGTTATGATCAGTGCTATGCTGTCTCCACTTCAGATATGTCCAGTGTGGCTCTTTTGTGCATTTTGATGACTCACTTTTTTTAAATGAGGATCCTTTGCTGTTGACTAATATGAGACTCAGCAGCACCATATCTGAAAACAAAATTGCCTTGCAGCTGCTATTTACTAATCACCTGCTTTTTATACACAAGGATTGAATAATTTTCTTTTGCAATACCATCATAGTTTTACGTTTGCTGTCCTTAAAATCCATACAAATCTCAGAGTTTTCCAAGATACATCAAAATTCTGGAGCAAGGAAGACTTTCCTTTGGTGAATGGGGATCATGTTAGGAACTAAATAAATAAACTGGACATACGCTCTGGACCTGATGGGATGCAGCCACAAGTGCTGAGGACCAACCAGCTGGAAAATACCTCTGCAGGAAAGGACCTCTTAATTGAAGAAATTTGCCTATTTGAATCATGTAGGAAACAAAATGCATTCACTAAAGATGTTTCAGCCATTCTTCCTGTCCTTGGCCTTATTGAGGACAGCTGATTATTGCTGGCATTTCAGTAAGGCACTGCAGCTTCACAATAACGCTGTGAGGCACTAGACACGTTATTTATAAACTGCACACTTCAGTTACACTTAAGATTCACAGACAACCACATTTTGAAATAAAAATGTGAAAGGTCCAACGTATTTCAGACTCGCCTGACTTAGTGGGAAGCCGTGGGCAAATGAATAAAGTGATGCACTGTCACTGGGTTGTAAAGGGGGATATGAATGGCACGTTAGGGCCAAATGGTTCTGCTGCTACTATGTTTGTTAGTGGAGCTCCAGGTTAGCATGGCTGCCTCTCTACACTACAGCACAGCAGTACTCCTTGGGGTCTAGTGAAGCAAGTACTTCATAAATCTAATTATTTTCTCTGTTCTTAGGTATGCCACTACCTTCCATAGCTTTAAATACTTGATTTTATTTTTTTTTTTCCATATACTGTCATTTAATTTCTTGGCTTGGTTTTCCATTTTTATCCAGGTCAAACCAATAGCGTGGCCATGTCAGGGCAGAAATCTTCAGAAAGATTCCTGTATTCTCTTGGTTTTTACATTAGTGTCCCTGGTTGGGCAGTGAAAAAAAACAGCAACATCTTGATCCTGCTTCCAAGTTGCAAAATTACTTATAGAACAGGCTGTTTGGTAGACCTGATGGGTTAAAGAAGTCTTGCATTGCCAAAAAAAGAGAAAATAGAATGATTATCTCTTCAAACATCCAAGCACTCTAAGAAAATGTCTTTGTTGGCTTTTCAGAAAGTATTTCATTTAAAGTCATCTGATTCTGCAATCGTTAATATGTAGCTACATTTATAAAATCACAGGCTAATAACGCTACATCTGTAAATAAACAGGGAAGGGTTTTGCTTTGTAGATGAGTCTTGAAATGCACCATCCTGTTTCAAGCTACATTCTGCAGGTTTTCTGAATGGAAATAATTACTCTTCTCAAATGCAGTTACTGTTCCTGCCCCATAAGCAATCAGACTTAGGAGAACAGCAAGTAGACAGACTGCTAGGCAGTAATCTAGGGATCTGAAGTCCCCACATGTCAGCCACTAATGAGTATCTGCCTACTCTCACCTTGTGGTAAAAGCGAGTTCAGTGAGGGGTGATCTATTTGCCACATTCTTTGGAGATTAAACCAGTAATGCATGGTAACTCTGGCAATTATGGGAGACCTGAGGCATTGTAATTTCATACCCTACTTTAGCCTGCAGTTAATGGCTGATGCATTTATCTCTGCAGTTTACTTTCCTGGTATTAGTATGAGACCACACATAGTTTCTTCTCAGAAAACACATAAGGTAAAGACTAGGGCAAAACCACGTGGTGTTATTGATTGCTCTGCCAGTCTTCAGGCCTCCTAGTATAAAACATTGTGGGATTTTTAGACATGGGAAGTCAGATTCCAGTGAAACTGTCAATGTGTAGCATAGTAGTTTGGTATGTGAGAAAAGTTTGCTATATCTTTCTAACATTAGCTGAGAACTCAGCAGATTTTTTGTAGGTCCTTTGTGGTTTTTGTGACGAAATGCAATAAACCAGGTATTCAGCTGCCATGGACTTCAGAAAGACAGCAGGAATTTTTGGTTTTTGACAAAATGGGACTCTATTTCATAGAGCACTCAGAAAAATGTAAGTTATAAGGCACTGGATTTATTCAACCATGAATGCTTGTTTTTTCAGTTTAACACGGAGAACAAAAGTTTTCCTCCTTATCCACTTTGATTATGTCAGATTTGCGTTGCTACAGTGAATAATTCACTACTCCTGCTTTGATCAGTTTTAAAAATTTAATCTCTAATACCTTACGTTATGATTTATTTTTGGAAGGAATAATATTGGTGAATAAGACAACTTTTATTTGTAATCTTCTTTTCTAAGGCTTCTTGAAAGTGTTATTTTACATTTTTGTATGAAAGCACTGGTACTGAGTCTGTATTAGTGGCTGGCTAGGTGGGAATACCTGCAAACGCTTGGATGTAGGCTTTATCTCTGTTCTCTTTACAGAAATGATAATATGCTGAAACCACTGTCAACACCTGTAGGGTAGTCTTCCTTTGCACTGCTCATTAATAGGTCAGATTAATTGCTAATTCAAATATATCCTAGTCATCTCCTCTGCATACTTCTCCTTTATGCTTGCTCAGTCCTTGATCTTTGCTGCTACTTTGTTTAATGCTCAGGCCATCTTCAGTGTCCTTAGTACTTTATACATTTATTAGTACCTGAAATCCTAGTGGATTTCAGGTATTAATAGCTTTTTGGCAATCAAGATACTTTATTTCAAACCGTTTTTCATGGAGACTGTACAGAAGCATACACTGGAGCACACTGGCTACATGAGCATAAGGAACCTCTTTGCTAAGAATGAGGCTGAAAGTGCCAATGTCCTTCCAAGTGATTATTGTAGCTAATAATCAAATCTTCCTAGTATATATGAAACTCTAGCATAGGTAGGGTTGAAATGTCAAAACTTTTGCCTACCTGTGACTGTACTTCAGTTTTGCAGGATTTAATATCAGCAATATTAAGATCATTTGCTCACAACAGTGGTATTAAGGTCCCCTATGGTGTCATCAACTTTGAATTCAAACTTTCCAAGGGAATAAGGTAATAAACTGGACAAGCGGTGTGGTTTCTCCCCTAGACAGCATCAGAAATGTGCACTGCCGTGATGACTCCCCTTCTTTTATTGTATTTCTCTCCCTGGAGACAAGTGCTCTTGTGATACACTCTACGTATGGAACAACTGGTATTCCTTTCAAATAGATTTGTTTGTCTTACCTCTGGGTACCTATTTCACACACAATGAAAACAAGCTTTACTGCAGGACTACCACAAGTAGATCAGCCCTTCCACTGAGCCTGGAGTTGCCTTCCCAAGTTTAGCCCTTTGGGTAGCATACACCACTGTCTCCACTGGCCTCTCCACACGTCCATCTACAGATTGGATACACAGCAACAGCATTGGTAATTACCACTATGTGGGCTGTAATCTGGGTAGCTCAGTTAACAACAGCACTGATAATCATAACATCAGCAGTAGCCAGGGCCTTACAATAAATACAGAATACATTGGTTACTGGCCCACATGCTGCTATGTCTTGACTGCTATGTTACCTCTGCTTACTGGATTAAAGTAACATGTGCATTTCTATTTATGCTGCTTACACACCCAATGGAAAGCAGGGTGGACAAAGCCTACTAATCTCTTTTTATCAATATCATGTGTCTGGACATTTGCTAATTGCTAATTTCAGTTCTCGTACCTTTGATTAAATCACTCTTGGTTGTTGGTTCTTTTGTGCCATTAATCTATGGGTTACTTTTTGAGTAACTTCCTTCCTTGAGAAATCCTGGCAGGAGGTGCTGCTGCAGTAAGTTAACACCAGTACAGTTTGCTACTCAAGCCATGTTTCTTTTCCTAATTTTCTATGGCTTTCTTACCCCATCAAATAGAGAAGACTGCAGCTTAGCATGCAAGATCTGATTCCCGGGGTAGTAACTTGATTTTTCATTATCAACCTTCTTGCAAACCTGTCAGGACAGAATAGAGAATATGGCTCTGTACAAAAACGTAATCATCTCTTAAAGTCAGATTCTTACAGAGCAAGCAATACTTTGTATCAGGCAGTAGTCCTGTGCTATACTATATATTAGGGGTATTCCTTAAAAATTGCTATTTGGGTACAAGAAGCAACAGTAGCAGCATGAAGAACTGTGCAGAATAGAGCACGGCTTCTCAGCTCAACAGTGCTCAGCAATGTATGGGAGCCCACGTTATTCTCTGTTGCTCCTCTTGGATTGCTTTCAATAACCAGGTTAGCTCATTTAAGATGAGCTAAAATTAAGAACTCTAAAGAGGATGTCCTGAGGTAGATCTTTGGCTCTTGAGCTGCTATTTACAGCTGTGATAAAAATCAGTTACATATTTATTCCTAGTAATAAGATCTTAAAATGCACCTCATGTTTGGCAGGCTTAGATCACATTTTTTTCTTCTAAGTCTTCTAAGGGAGCCTGAGGCTCCTTCTGGGCAATCTGCCTAGTAACAGTTTCCACCAGCTTTGGTTCAGTGTGTCATCTTGAATCGCAATTTCAGCTTGAAAAGTCAGTTCATTTTGTGGGAATACATCATCCACGATCATGATTTTAGCCATTTTTTTAACAACTTAGTATTGGGGAACAGATTTTCTCTTTCTCTTCAATTTTAATTTTCCTCATGCTTTACAGAAATAGAATTTCAAACAATTTTATGCCCATTCTTAAATTTCTGCTTGCTTTTCTTATGATGAAGTTTAAAATCTATTTTTATTTTTATTCCAGCAATGGAAACAATCCCTGATATTTGATTCTTACCATTTTTACTAGTCTCATGTTATGAAAACAAAAAAGCTTTTTATTTCTATTTCCTGGGGTGTATCCCAAAACCAGCCAAAGTAGCACTTGGTTTCCTTAGATGCTTATTCTTCACTTGACCAACGTTTTGTTTTTTTCCTATATGATTAGAAATAACAGGGTTCACTTTCTCAACAATACTGATGAATAGTAATTACAATCTACCCACAAAGAGTGCTCAACATTAATATCAAGATGATGCAACACAAAGCTGACCTATCTGTATGGTACTAGAATCTGTTGCTTCTGCATGTAATTTTAATTATCAGTCCAACCAAATATTACAGTACATGGTTACTTCCTGTCTGGCTTCACAAATAAAATTAATGCAATTTTGTCCACGTGATATTTTACAAACTGCCTGAATCTTTTAAACTCTATTTTTTTTCTAAACTCTTTCCAATTTGTAAATAACTTTATGATAACATAATAGCTTTGTGATAATGTGGTAATCAGAAGCCACAGTAATGCTTTTGATGCAGTCTTTCCAGGGCTGTTAAGAAAAAGAAGACTGGAAAGTCTGAATCTGATCTCTCTGTTAATTCTAGCAGCAAAGGTGTGTGAATTTATATCCCTGCTATCCTAGCTGAAATGACAGCCTGCTTTGTTAGCATTAATTTGTGGTGTAGTTGTGGTTTGTGCATGCTCACAGTTTATCTACCACATGAAAATCTCCTGTTGAAATGAGTAGATGGATGCTTCATGCCACTGGAATCTCTCACTAGTGTGTTGAGATGCATTATGTCCCAACAAACCTTGAGACAAACGTCAAATGCTGCATATTGCTAACATTTGAGTTGTTTTCTCATTATTATCAGAAAAAAAAAAAGTGAGAACTTTCAAGGTAGAAATAAATTTATCCCTTTCCAGATGTAGGAAATGATTTTGAGAGTAATTGGCCTCAATATTTTGATCATGCTGCTGAGAAAGGAGGTGAAAAGTTTGAAAGGCTGCCTTCATCACACTGCCTGAGGTTATTTTCCCTGCAGCTGAGTGCATCAAAAGGAACGCGTATTTCAGCTGCGCATTTCAGTCATGCATCCTGCTTTCACGGGATTGAAGAAGTACACTGTATTCTCTATCTGCATTACAGAAGTAGTAATCTTCAGCAAAAGAAGGAGAAAAGAGGTAAGGGTGAAAAGCAAGATTCATGAGAACTCTGACAGAGTCCTTAATTGCTTAAAATGGCAATTGTTTTCAGGGGCAGTTATGACATACACCTTTGTGTAACATCATCTATATTTCCCTTGCAGCATTACTGATTGCCACTTAGTCATTCTTTTTGAATGCCTGCATTTAAGTTCTTTTTTAATATATAATTTCATTTTCTCTTCTGGTTCTATTTTCCTAAGGTTCTCATAAGTTACTCGTATTTCAACTCTTCCCATTCACTTATCAATTTCACTGATATTTTATTTATTTTCTATTTTATTTATTTCCTTCTTAAGGTTATCAATAAAAATAAAGATAGGTCAGAAGTGCAATCTCTGTGGCATAATACATTGTTTGGAGGCACTGATAATTCAGAGGGTGAAGTACTAATGATTGCCTATTTAAATAAATTCTGAACCCTAATTCTTCTATTCATGAGGAGACACTTAACTCCAGCACGAATCTATTATTATTTATGTAATAATAACAATAGCTGCATTTATGCACTTGTAATAATATCTTCCACATGAGGAACTGCAATGATTACAAATCCATTATTATTACCAGTTTTCATAGATAAGGAAGAAGCAAAAAGAGTAAAGCCCTGCGCCTTAGCTAAATGTCAGTTAGATGACATTTCATTTTCATTTGCTTTTCTTGCAAACAAAACACAAGCCTTTTCCCTATTAGCTTTTCATCAGCTGAGTTCTTATAAAATTGTTGAAAAGGGATGCTGGGAAAAGAAGTAGTTGGCAAATAAGAAGTGGCACAGATATGGGCTCATCCTCCTGAGGGGCAGAGGAAATGTTCCCATGGGTTGGATTTAGTGTCTGAAGGTCTGACCCTGCCTAGACTGTTGGACCTTGACTGTGGCTTCTTTGATGTAGTCATCCTCAAAGACTTTCTATCTCCTTAGGTTTACTCTTTTTCCCAGCAGATGATTTCTGGAAATCAATCCTTCAGATGCTTGCTGGTTTGTTTGGGTTTTTTTTCTGCTAATAAATATCACAGTTACATGTGCTTATAGAAGCTGCACATGAAACCACTCTGATAAGAACTGACTTCTTGGTTAAATATTTACAAATCACTTCATTCTCTTCTGGTTACAAGTATCATTTAGATTACCCAAACTTAGATCTTGCCATCACATTTTCAGGATCAAATTCACAATTATATGTGTTATTTTTTCTTGCTTTCACTGTTTATGGTAAAGGCGTCATCAAAGTAGATTCTTAACAACTGTAATGGTTTCCACAGTTATAGAGTCTGTGGAGAACCATACCCAATATTTTATAGATCTCTCTACCTTTTAAAGATCCCACAAATCCACACAGACTGGTGAATTAGCAGCAACAAATCCGTACTCTATTTTCTCTGCAGGGTCCTATGATCTGATAATAAAAAAATGTGGTTTGGTATTTATGGTTTGGGTTTTCGTTTTAGACACAGAAACAAGATACTACAGCTGTATGTCAAATTATAGCTATAATGGTGATTGCTGTTTAGATGTCTGTTACACCTCTTTTGAAAGGTACATGTTAAAATGACTGATGCACATTATCACATTATGGCTTTTACTCTTTGAAATACTCTGTGAAATGCTCTTTGAAATAAAGCACTGAACAATCGCAACGTGTTGTAATAACTTTAGGCCATGATCTGGTATCTTTCACCCATGCACAGTCTTAAATTTACTACTTTGAGCTGGCCAAGGTAAACTACTTTTACTGAGCTCTTTCTGATAATCCAATTATTTTCTCCAAAACTTAACATTAGCAAAGTCTCAAGTCAGTCATTTATGAAGAAAGATGTCAGGAACAGGTGTTGAGTAAACTCAAGTCTCAGATTTCTTAAACTGTAAGGCATTCACAGATGATATCCCTCTGCCCACACCCCTTATTTTCATTAAAACATACATGGCAGTGTGATAGGGCTTTATAAAGGAGCAGTGAAAACAGATTCAGGTTTCTCTGGCCAAGCTTAAGATAGTCACACAGAAACCACATGCAATCTAAGGGCTGTAGAGAGGAACACTATGCACAAACTAGCATGTGCTGCTTCTCAGGAAGGTTTCAGAGGACTGCCTCAGTGCAATAGTGTCCTTTGTGAACTGGACCTTGTCCATGTACAACTGGACCAGAACATGGGCAGAAAATATTGTAACTTGTAGCTATTTGACTAATTGCCCTTAAATGGCCACTTCTGCCAAAGCTTTAACCAGAGAAATAGTAGTTGGATTATCTACACTTTTACAGGTCAAAACTCATATTTAAAATGTTACTAATGAACTGTTTAGCAGCCAGTGTAACAAGTTTTATCATTTTTATTGCAGTTAATAAATATTATTTGACATTTTTTGAAATATTCAAGAATGCATGTATATAAAATATACTGCAGTGAACATGGCAAGTGCACCATGTTTAGCTGCTATAGGGTGGATGCTCAAAATGAAATTTCCAAAAGATATATATCTGAAAAATATGCTTTCTTCTCCTGTTTTGACATGGACATCTAACAGAACCTATGGATCCAGCATGATCCAAAGTTGTGAACCTGCACAACAGGCTGTTCACATTATTTCTCAACTTTATTCTTTTCTAGCTATTTCCAGCCCACATAGGTCTGTAACTCAGTTTGGCCACATATGAAGCAAGCTGCTGAACAGCACCAGCTGGATCTAATGAAATCAATATGTTCAGCTGGTTTTTGTCTTCCTACAGAAGGCACCACAACTATCATATCATCACTGATTTCCTGTATGGCCAGATAACAGAACAAAACACAGGATAACTCCAGGTGAAAAGTCATCCATGTCAGGTTACTACTTACCCAGTATGCAGGTAAGCAATCATTTACTGTTTGTTGTACTCACTGTAGAGACTGACTCTATAATAGGTCTACAGATATCACCATGGATATAGAATCATAGAATAGTTAGGTTTGGAAAGGACCTTAAGATCATCTAGTTTCAACCCCCCTGTCATGAGCAGGGACACCTCACACTAAACCATGACACC
>JBCJKH010070762.1:0-12153 GCA_039877255.1 Loriculus beryllinus
TTTCCTGCAGGCCTCGCAAGTGCAACGCCTACACCAGTAATGCACCACACAGCACTGCAGATAATGACTGACTGGCAACTCAATTGGTCACCCTGATTTTTTCCACATCTCTTTTCCCTTCCCTCTTCAGAACAACTGTGGTAAACACTGTCAGTTTAGTTCTGGAGTCAAAGTAAGCGCACACCTCTCCTTTGGCTAGCACATGTTACATGGAGTCCCTACAGTGCTACTGCTATTTGCATCAGTGTCATTGCACTGGCTCATAGCAGTGGCAGGGGCTCAGGGACACCTCTCAATGTATAGTCAATGTATATGTATAGTCTCAATGTATATGTATGCATTGCATAGGAAAGTGCAGGTTAAAGGATATTACCTAAAGTCAGCTGAAACCAGGGTGTACCAAATACTTTTCTAGTGTTACCAACTTTTTTTATTATTATTTATTATTTGAAAGACCTCCCCAGGGCTTGGACCTTGCTAATTCTTATTTATAAGTAAATTCTCAACTTATTTAGAGGAACATATTCTGAGGAGACCCTTGGAAATTTGCTGCAGGGATTGTCTGCTGCCTTGCAGTACAATACTGCAGGTAATGAAAAATTCCAAGCCAAATTTATTGTAAAAATGAAAGAAAAATGTTCAAGTTTTAGGATTTTATACACAAAGTACAATTCTAATCTTTAATATTTCTCCTATCCAATGCCACCCTGGCTTCTGCATTTATAATCTCTCCATAACTCTTGGATTTAATTTGCTTAGTTTGCAAGAAAAAGGATGAGACGAGAGGTTTCCTTTTCTCCACATGACTGAATCTGGTTTGTTTAAACTACGATGCAAATAATGATGAATTATTCACTTATCTTCTTTTTCATGAGTTATGCACAGGCCTATTTTTATGAAGTAATCTGTAGTCTCTAGGCACCTCTAGCCTCTCCTTGCTGGAAAGTCCAACCAAATATTCCTCAGCAGATTTTCTGCAGACTTCATTGATTGATTCATGCTGCCCAGGCTGTGACTGGTCAATGCGTGGTCTCAGGTGCCTCGGTTTGATTATAAGACAAAGAATGACTCTGTAAGGAATGACATTTCTCATGTATAGGTATGCTGGCTCCTGCACAAATGCAGGCTTTGCAAAGACCTCTCTCAACATCCATATGACTAAAGCTCCGTCAATTAAGTGCTATTGTAGAGTAGAGAGAAAGATGAAGAAAGCAGGGGAAAGCAAGTGGCTACTCTGATACCAAAAGAAGGTTCCTGAGAACAATGAATTCATTCCCACCTTGCTCTAGTTCAGTTTTCCACTTTTGATCTAGAGAGAAACTCACTCTTTATCTGTTGGTAGAGAAAATGGAGATTTGACCTTTTTCTTCTCACTCTAGAGCTTGTTGAGAAGCAATTCAGCTGAATGCTGCAATACCACTACTCATTATCAATTTTTACAGTATATCAGCAAGTTAGTTTTCTCATGGAAAACCTTACTTCCCCACTTTCTATTCTTCTCACCCACAGTCTCTGCCTGAAGGCTGTGATTCTCTCCAAAACCTAACAGTCTGGTTCCCTGGCCAACTGAGAAAGTTAATTAGCTGTTTTCTGCTTATGTCTTTCTCTAGGACAGAGAAGCAGCCAGAATTTGGATGCCTGAGTGATAACACGAGCATCACAGCTGTCCCTGCCATGATGCTTCTCCACACACGTAAGTAGGTTGGTCACTGAAAACAGGCTTTGTTATCTCCCCTCCTTGATCCCACCCAAAGCTTAAGGCTCAGAAGACCCTGGAAAATGGTTCTCCACAGCTCAGGGGAATGTGGGACTCATTGTGGCTGTCCCTGACATTGCCTGTTCTTGAGGCACTTGTGCTCCCAGCCTGTTTGAGTGCAGGGTGTGCTCCCAGTGCCGGCACGGTTGCAGCAGTTAGGAGAGAAGGGTAACCCCAGGAGAGGCCGGAACTCGAAGGGGCTGCCCGTCTGATGCAAGGGTTCCATACCCAGCTTAGGAGGAGTACAAGACATTCACATTTACCACAGCTACAGGCCTCTGGGAAGTTCCAGTGCATTTGTGAAGTTACTGAGAAAAAAGCCAGCAGTTAGCAAAGACCTGCACGGCTTTTCAAGTCTCTGAATTTGCTCAGTATCTGAATTTGATCCCTGTCAACAAAGATGAAATCTACCTGGTTTTAGTGTGGGATGCCATTAATGCATGAGGAGAATTTAATAACCCCAGGACATATTCATAAACTGATCCTCAGTGATTCTTGTATGCAGCTCTCTGTCTATCTAAAATATTCTTCTACTTTCCATTCTTAGACAGACTCTTCCACTGCAATTTTGAATGCATCTTGCAGAGGGCTGACAGCCCCCTTTTGCAGTGAAGCCACCGCAATGAGCAATGAAGGTACCCAGAAGGAAAAACACCTGGAAAGGTTTGTATTCCAATTCCTGATTTCATGGATTAGACTGAAAGTTGTATTATCTATTCCGCCTGAGTGGCAGCTGCTTATAAGCCTTGAGGGAGAAATACTAAATATCACTTTCTCTTTCATAAGAAAGATGATCTTATTTATTTGAACTGGGTTTTATTCTATGCTTTTTATATGCACCAAAGCAGAGAACATTACCTCAGCACTCCAGAAGTGTTCTGCCCTGTGTCTTTGAATCAGTTCACCCTGCCGGGCTTGGCACCCAGATTTGACATTTCAAAAGGACTTTGTACTTACAATGGTAATTGAGCTCCCCCAAATCCCCTGACAGAACATGGCCCAACTTCATCCCCTGAAAAACAATTGACTGCCTCAGTGATTCCCTTGCTACTTTTCACAATATTCCTGTGGGATATGTAATATTCCCATGGATTGGGTCAGAAAATGTAGGATTTAATGCACAAAGCTTAAAAAGGTTTGTGTATCATGCATTCAATATGACACCAGGTTTTCTTTGTTTCAAAGCTGTTACATGTGTTCTCTCTGTTTTTCTCAAAAACATGACTGAGACCAGAATGAGAATGGAACTATCCATTTATTCACCATCATAAACTCACTTGCATAAGGCTTGCAGTGAGAACAGTCTCCCAGAGAACATCATAGGCTGGAACAAAGCTGGAAAAAAGCAAAGATTTTGATCTATGTTTTAAAGGTGGGCTGCTTGGATGACTGTCCTTGCTATTCAAATACATTCAGTTTGTTCTGATTCCTGGTCCTCTCATCAGCTGAGAGATCCAGGAATAACAGCTGTCAGCAAGCCCCAGGCCACCCAGCAGATCAATAGATGAGTTGAGATAAGAATATTGTTCTTACCTCCTGGGGCTGTAGCTGGACACCTTGCCTCCTCTATGTTATCAGAAAAGCCCATTAAGTGCAACCTGTTTATCCCAGGACAAACAAATTTAATTTCTTCTTTCTTTTAAGTCTTTCTAGTTCTCTGTCACCAAACATTGATTTAAAAGTGGACGTTTATCTTCCTTGGGCAGAACACTTTGGGTATTTGCAGTCCTCTGAACATGCTCTTTAACACTGGAGAGTGATAGTGCTAGCAAATTGAAACCCACGATAGACTTTTTAATAGGCAGATGATGCCACCAGATTTACATGCTGACAATGGAGTTGATGTTAATGGAAGACGGTATGAACTAAGGGAACTTTGGAGTCTTTTAATGCTAAAAGCCTGCAGCAGGTAGGTTTTTAATTTACAAGCTCCACTTACCATCTACTTGTCACTGGGAGCCTGAGGCTTGCGAATGGGTAAAAATGGATAAAGCAGTTAAAGAGGTGCTGAAGTATTATTAGATGTAGAGTGCCCACAGCAAATACTCTGCAATTGCCACACTGATTAGGCACAGAGGCACAGGCTGACAGTCATTGCCAGCTGGTGCCAATGTGCTCTAATGGGAGATCCACACCTATTTGAGCATGTGTTCACAGGGAATAGAGGATGGCAGCCTTAATATTAGCTTCATGGCAAGAGAAACAAGCAGTGACCAGGAAGCCATTATTAATAAGACTTATATATGTTTATATTCTGTCACCAGTTGCTCTTGGGAAGCCAAACTCAGTGCACGTGTGCTGGAAATGTGCTCCTGAGCTGCATCAGGCACCACTGTGCTGTTTAGGGTGGCCTGAGCCCTTGGCTTCTCCGGTGCTGCAAGGTGACAGGTAAAGTCAGTCTCTATCACTGAAGGGGTGGCACGATTTGCAATGGGGGACAGGACTGTGTGCCAGATAGAATGGGGTTTACTATTCTTTGGGTTTGATTTTTCTGGGAGATGCAAAAGGAAAGTGGAGGGCAGATCATAGTATGTGTTTAAATTTACAGAAGCTATTTGGCTCCTAACATGAGGGACACATCTGAAAACAGACACATCGGAGTAACGGGGGAGGCATTTTGACAAGAAGGAAGCACTTAAAATAATGGGATCACTGATAGGGTCAGGGTTATGAAGAAGTCCAAACTGGGTCAGAGCTCCTCATTTCAAACTAATGAACCACTTGATGACAGGAGCTGGAGTTTCTTGATGAAGGGGATGGACTGTTCACAGCAAAGTGGTGATGTCAGTGTCGACAGCAGCACCGAGAGGTTCGAGGCAGTAATTTAATTCAATTGGGCAAGCATCTGCCACCTTTCTGGTCAAGAGGGCCTGGGCAAATTCCTCTTCTGTTTTCAAATTCAGCACTTTATCTTTAAAATATCAAGGCCAAACAGAGTTCAGTTTTACATGCTCACATAGAAGTTCACCTTTTATTCACCAGAAACATCTTGTTTCATGGCTCATAAATATTAAACAAATATAAATGTAACCTCTGTGCTCTCAGGACCGATCGTGAGTGAGTGAATTTAAGAACTAAAATTTCAGAGCTGCAGTCTCTTTCCCTGGTTTAGGCATCCTCTGCTGCTAGACAATGAGCAAAAGCAAAAGCACCAGCACCTGTGGTCAGCTCACACTCAGAAATGATCCCCTCCTTAATCCCCACCTCCCTCCCTCTGGCTCCCCAGTTGTAGTAACTCAACAACCACAAATATCCCAGCCCGCCTTTGGGAGCTTCTCCATTGCCCCATCCACAAAAGCTGTGTGAGGGCATTACAGGATTTTGTGGTGCTGTGGCCACATCAGTTCTGATGTGTTCTTCTCCAGTAATTTGTTAGCTCGCTGCTGAAAAGCAGCACAGTCATTGGTAACAGAAATGTCCAAGTGATTTTGTGCTGTAACTTTTGAGATGAAAAACTTGGCCGAGAAAAAACAGAAGCCATAAGTCTATTTGCCTCACCTACTTACTGTGCACTTATCTGGAACAGCTTGTGAAAGTCTTTGGAAACATAATGCATTTAGCAGATAAGGGCCAAGACTTTGAGCTCGCCAAAAGCAAACTTTAATTCACAGTCTTGATATCATGGGAGAGCTAAACTTCAAGTGGTCTGATGCAAGGCTTTTCTGACATTTATATGGTGAAAAACAATTCAGTCCCATACTTAAAGGTGGAATGGGGGAAGTAAACAGAAAAAGATCTCTTGGGAAAGCTTCAAGGCTGATGAGCAACATTTAAAAGTTACCCTCATTTCTCCTAAGGGTCTTTGAAAGAAGTGCTGTGATTCCCCTTTTGGGCAAGGAAAGATCTATATAGTTGGCTTTGAATCCTGAAGAATTAAATTTTTTCAGATGCTGAATGCCTTCAGCTCCTGCAATTTCTCTCTGCCATCATACAACATCTCAGAAATAGCAGAGATGCTTCTGAGTACTTCTGCCACCAAGCATGCCACACTATTCCAGGTAGAAAAGCTGTGCTAGCTCTAAGGCTACCCTTAGACCTGCTTCCTTCTGCCTTGCATCTCTTGCTGAGTGCCTTTGGCAGTCCCATCTGCTACCTGCTGCTTACAGAGACAGGACACAGAGCCTGTTGCATGCTTCAGATTTCAAATGTGATGCTCATCGCATACCCAGAGAAGACCACAAAGACAACTGAGTAAATGAGCACAGTGATAGAAAATGTAACTAGCCTATTTTTATAATGAGGCAGGAGATGAAGTCCTGACTGCCTGTTGTTATTCAAGAGCTGATGGCAGTTTTTGTGCAGAGGAAGCCAATGACTCTTGCCCTGTGTGAACACATTATGTTCCACTTCAGTTTCCATGGCATTTTGCTGTTCTTGGCCCAAACAATTCTTCAGTCTTTGTGAGGGCCACAGTACTGAATAGCAAATCTTTTCAGCACAGATGTAGCAGTATGACAGGTTGTGTGATGAAACTTAGCTTAGAACTGATTTAGCAGAATACTTGTGTCTGTGAAGGGTCACTATGGCTATGGTTTGTTTTCAAAACCTCACAGTATGCTGAGAAAAGCTCCAGTGTGCTAGACCCAAAAAAGGTACCGATGTGTCTAAATGTCAGATGTTGCAACAAGATGAGCAATCCAGGACCTAGAGCCCTGCATTAGACACCTGTGTGCAAGGGAAGTCCTGCGCCTGAGCTCCCAGACCAGCATGCTGACAAGATGGCCTATGCTGACCTAAAAGGTAGCTGAGCCTAGGAGTGTGCTTGTGGGGCAGCAGGGTGGCACCTCCATCCCTCAGGAGTCATCATGTTCAGGGCCAGAACCTGCGTCTCTGGCTTTTCCTTAAAAGAAATGAAGAGAGGTGCTGATGGCAATGGCTAGAGCTGCTTTCTGAAGAGGCAAGAAGGCAAAATTTCATTCCCTCATTTGTCTGGAAGGGACCAAATCCACACAAATGAGGAGGTGTAAACTGTATGTGAGGCATGGCACGTGTGGGTCTGCCTCCTACCCTGATGAGGTCTTGTGCCTCCTAGGTTGGTGACAGGAGGAAGAGGGAGTCTGGCTACCTGCTATTGTAAAAGAAGTCCTCATTTTTCTCCCACCGCTTGGTTTGAAGATAGAATGATGTCTGAGCATGCAGTATGAGTTAAGCATGTTCTGCAAACACCTCTCAAATCAGCTATGTTAAGTATCATAGCTAAAGGTCTAGTTTCACTATAGGGATTGTAGTTGGTCATAGACTAGGTGTTAAGCCCAAGGAAGGAGTGTTTGCAAAAACCTAAACACTAGGCATCTGTGACACTTGAGTGTGGAAGGCATCACACCTCTGAAGTCAGCAGTCTGGGTGCTTCCTGGCCGGATGAGGATTTTTCTAATGGCAGTTTTAGATTTGGTGTCATGTAGAGAACTGGAACATGCTTATCTAGACCTTCAGGATTATTTTGATATGTCAAGAAGGTTCCTGCTGTCTTTCAAAGCATTTACCTATTCTTTGTCATAGAAAGTGGTATTTGATAGAAGTGACAATCCACGTGCATTACAGTTTACTGATGCTTGTGACTCAAGGTTCTATAAAATATGCTTGGATTCTGCATTACAAGATTCAGTAATAGAGGAATTAGCTTACTGTGTACACAGGAGAAAAGCTTCGCTCTGGGACAATTTACAGAGGTTGTACAAAAGGATTGGCTAGAATTTTTCTCTGAAACAAGGCTGCTGCTTGTGTAGCAATTTTTACTGGCAAGTCCATCCCCAAATGTATTGTTTTATCATTATTTTCCTATTATTCACACTGAAAAAATATCACCATGAAAGTATTACTTGTTTCAGTATGTAACTTGGTTACTAAGGTTACTAGATGAGATCTGCTTGGAATGATTTACAGCTCCTAAATACACTTTCCTCCCCCAGCAAGCTGACTGAGAAGAAGAATCTGTCCTAATAAATTAACCATGGTAAATGTGGACTGACCTACAAATTAAGAAATAGAAGGTTAAATACAAACATCGATCAAAGGCAAGAACTATAAATAGATAATGAACTGAAGAAACAATGCCTGCAAAGCAAAAGACTCCTGGAGTTTTCCCATTTGATGGCAAACACTGCTGAAGTACTTTGCTCACCAAAAGAGGAAGATACTGCTTACATGCAGTCAGAAGAAACCTTATGCAGCAGGAAGCCTTGGCACTTCTACCTAGAAGTCAAGGAAAAAGTCCTATCCTCCCTGAAATATCTGTAAAAATGGGCTCAGTCATTAACATTGAAACACAGATTATACAGGCAAACAAGCAGATCCCTATGTGTCATCACAGGTCCTCAGGGCAGTTGCACTGATCCATAGTGAGTGAGGATTCAGCTTCAAGTTCACCCTTGTGCGTATATAATCAGGTGTAACAAAGTGTACACAGGATTATAGGAGGCTTCAGGTCCCACATGTGCTTCCTCTAGTCTTTGCTTTTAACTCCTGACAACTGAACTCACTTTTGAAAGAAGAGGTTTTGCCCTAGATATTTGCTACAAGGTGTTGCTGCTAGTTAATTCTGTTTCTCCTTCAGCTTCCCTAGCTGGGTCTTAGAGACTTAATTTCCTCTCTGTTATCAGCTAAATGCACATCTGCTTTCTGATTCACTTAAGATGATTTTTAAATCAAGCTGGAGCTGCACATGATTCTTTCTAATTGGTACGCTCTGACTTATCACCTTGGAGGAGTCCTAGCCATGCCCTAAATCCTGATGATTAAGTCAGCCTCTTAATAATATCCCAAATCGCTTCTATACAGGTGTACAATAATAATTTTATGAGGCAGTTTCTTGGCTGCAGAAAGGTGTAGAAGAGGTGTGGGCCTGTCTCAGAGCATATTGCTCTTCTTAGTGCCAACCAAGAACCATCTTGTCACTGAGGCATTGCTGCATGGTGCCAAAGGGTCTGCCTTCCTATTCTCCCCTTGCCAGCTGCTGAACTATCTTCTTTCTTTCCACTACATTCTGGCCAATTTAGCAACCTTCCTCAGGAAACCAGCTGTCTGGTTGTACACTGAGCATACCGTGTTACGCTTGCATACCCGGGCACAGCTCTCTTGGCTCATTCACACCATCTTGAAGTGGGATTTGGAAAATCACTGAACCTGCTGTTCCACAGTACATCTGTATACATGGGGATGGTGGCATCTGATCTCTCCTTGGTTTGACTCTGCTCTGGATGACAGTACTTAAAAGGAGTGGTTTTCCCTTTCATCGGGGGCACACAGTGAGCTCTCTCTTGCATGTTGCTGCAGTGGAGTTCATCTTTGAGATAATGCTCTGCATTATCACCTCTCTGAGGTGAGGCTGGTGCCAAGACCAGGCATGTGAAACATTTTCTCTGTGTGGCTCTCTTCATCCAATGCTTATATTTTCTGTAATCCATCATCACAGAGCTTTCTATCAGCTAGGGAGGGAAGGAAGAGGAACAAGATCAAGGGATGGGTGAGAATTATCTGGCTAGCCTTTTGTCTTCCCTTTAGTGAACCCTATGGGCGAAAGCCCCATGTAAATCTCTTCTTGTTGAACCCAGACCAGAAACTGGGGCACTACCTGCCACAATCTATAGGTCAAGTTGTTCTATGCTGGCACAGCTCTTCTTGAGACACAGCTAGAGAGAGCCCAAGGAAACAGCAGTACTCTGTCATCCAGCAGGGGAAACTGTAGTCCAGGCAGACTGGGGCCCTAAATGTTGTCAGTGTTCCTCCTCTTCTACACCCTGTCCTGAAATGGCAGTAAATGGAAGTAGACACATGATAAATGCTCGCACGCGCAGCACAGGTAGCTTGGTAATGGCTGTCAGGTTGTGCTCGCTGCTGACCTGCTGCTGAGTTAAAGCTGGAGGAAATGGTGACAGCTAAGAGGAAGCAGCACTTTCAGATCAGGCAATTTAGATGCTGCTGTGGTGCCCACTCAGAGAAGCTTTTCTTTCTGCTAATGGAAGATGTTCTGAAGGGGCTAAATCCCTCCCTTAATCCACTCCCACACCCTCACAAATTCATGACAGCTGACGGGCATCTTTTGTTCTAATGACTTTGGTCCTTGGATGACTTCGGTCCTTGGATGACTTCTTCTTTACCCACATGCCCTCTGGATTTAAACTGCATTAATCAACAGTGTTACTTGCCTGCGTATTAGTCACCTGTTGTGTGTTTTACCTAAGGAACAGCACAGTTCAGTTCACACATTTGTTAAGTGATTATGAAATTATCGAAAGATTTGCTCAGAAAACCTTGATGGATTTTATCAACACAGCTCTAATAACTTAGCGTTTTGACAGAAAGAAAATAGGCAGTACCTTCAGGTGTCTTTAACCTCATTTCTCTTTGCTCATAGGACAGACAGAGTGGGGCAACCCATATAGCCTGCTAAGGACTCACCTTGAAAAGGGAAATAAAAGCATGGTTGGGCAGGTGTGTAAACCTTGGAAACCCATGCCCAGATTTCAATGTGGCTGTACTGGCAATAGCTTTCTTATCAGTCTAAATGTAGGTAATGGGTCAATCAAGGAATGTCTATTTACTCACACCTGTCTGTTTTCCTTAAATCTTTGCAATACTTTGGTTAGAAACTTGGCAGACAGTTTTAGCTTAGGAAGTTTTTTAGTGCAGGGTTGCCATTTCTTGGTTAACCATCACTCGTCAGCAAAGAGAAGGTAAAGTCCATCTGACAGCAGTGCCCAGCTTCAGAACACCAGCCTCATTTCTCATTAAGGACAAAGTCAGCACAACGACAATGCATGCTTTGCTGTCAGGAGTCCTGGATTGGGTTTTCTTCCCTATCTTGTTTCTTCTCCCGGCTCACTGTGGCACAAGCATGGTAACAACATCTGGACCTCTGATAAAAGCATTTCAAAATGAGCAGATGTGAAGATATCCTCCTCTGCTATCGAAGTGAGCCTCAGTTTTTCCACCTGAGGTTACCAATGAAAGCTCTACAATGCTGTCAGCTTAACAAACAATAGTGAGGTGATATTTAAAGCATAAGTGTTCCAGGGCAACCAAATATAGAGTCAAGTTTGGATCCTGACCAGACATGGCACGAGCACCACAGGAAGTTTTTGTGTTAAAAGCACACCCTCTTACCTGCATGATCAGACAGTACTCACCTTTTGTAGTCTTAAAAGTAGGTTTATATACAGGGAAAATCTCTACAAAGTATAAACAAGATTAAAATGCAACCTCATTACCAGTTACCTTGGTAAGTGCTGTGCAGCACAGAGCTCTTCAGGAGAGAGTTTCTGAGGAGGAGAAATGATGTAGCCAAAATATTATCTTCTAGGCTCACAGCCCACTGCTGCCTGTCAGTCACCAGATAAATTCTTTCTCAGGATGGTTTCCTTTGCCAAAAGGAGCACAGTGCTGTTGTCTGCGACAGGCAGTTTCAAAACAGCAGGTTTCTGTTTGTCAGCTACAGATGTAGCTGGCCTTTAGTGCCTTCACTTTGGTCATCGTGTCTAGTTGCTGGCTTATGGGTGCAAATCAGGTGCCAGAGAAGAGTCAAATTCTATTTGATGCTCTAATTAATTCTGCAGGAATAAAAATGCTTGCAGGAATGTGACAGCACCTTCTGTCTGCAAGCAGCAATGCTAGGTTCCAGCAAGGCTGAAAATGCAACATATTTACTCAAATGTAGAGCAATGGATTAATTTTCAAGTTTATTTGCGAACACTGGGAAGTCTCTGCCTATCACAGAGAAAACACACAGCATGTATCTGAATGCCTAAGGCTTGCTGAATCTCTTCAAGCCCTGTGAAAGAGTGTCAAAGGAGGAAATTGGCACCAATTATTTGGCTGTTTTTTGTGTCCTGCCTCCAAATAATGCAGCGATTCTTTTACCAATGGGCCTGCAGGAACCCAGTAGAACGGCATGATGTGCTGAAGGATCAAGGCATGAGGTTAGACTGCAGCAAGCTTGAAAAATGGGAAGTGCTGGATGGGCATGTCATGGGAAGAGATGTGGTTTGAAGAGATAGGATGATGGGGAAAGTGGAAAATGAGGACCTAGCAGTGACATATATACAAATTCTAAGTTTTTACTCATAAATTGATCTTTGTTGGACAACAAGCAAAATGGGGTTGCTGTGTCAATCTTGCCCAAACTTTAGGCAAGCTCACTTTGTAAGACTAATATATAGCTAAGGAGGAAAATTCATGTTTTTCCTGTCTACAATCAGAATCATAGAATAGTTAGTGTTGGAAAGGACCTTAAGATCATCTAGTTCTAACCCCCCCTGCTATGGGCAGGGACACCTCACACTAAACCATGGCACTCAAGGCTCTGTCCAGCCTGGCCTTGAACACCATCAGGGATGGAGCATTCACAACCTCCCTGGGCAACCCATTCCAGTGCCTCACCACCCTGACAGTAAAGAATTTCT
>JBCJKH010070766.1:0-16821 GCA_039877255.1 Loriculus beryllinus
AAAAATGAAAATAATTAAAGGAATATTGCTGACACTCCTCCTCAGCGACAACACTCTGACATCCCATGTGTCTTCAACCAACTTCAATCACAGATACACAGGAGGAAGAACAAAGATACCTGCAGCACACAATAAAAACAGAAAGGTTCTCCAAACCCTGAAGTTCCATGCTCTTGAGCAAGGTCTCCAATCTATTAATGAAATGAAACCACCAACATTTGCAACTCAGAAAAGAGCAGAACAAGCAGATATACTCTGGCAGCCCTGATCAGCTTGTCACAGTCATAGCACAAGCCCCAGACATCCCACACTCCTGCAGAACACAGGTGCCCAATCATAGCTACTGCCAAGGGCCTGCTCTGTTCTGCTTTAGACACTACAGCTCTACAGGAAACCATAAGCAGCCTCCTTAGACTTAAGACTCAGTATCTCCTGAATCAAACACTCCTACTTTTACTTGCAAATACAAAAACAAGGATCTGACCTTAACCAAGAGCTTTTCCTTAGGAATCAATGTATTTGTCAACAAGAGATCATTAATATTTCTGTTTCCGCCAGGCAGCGACACACAAAGGTGGCGAAAGCAGGTATAGTAAAACTGACAAAGCCTTCGCAACTTCTGCAAAAGCTTAAACTAAACTACAGTTCATGAAGTCCCACCATTACTCTCCTCCAGCTGACTGCCAAAATGCGTACCAGCTTTCCTCTGAGAAGGCAGATTTTACTCAGCACAGATAAAGCTATTTAATTAGCAAAAGCAGCAGTGCACTAATGCTAGCATTTTACATTCCTGACCAAGATAACAACGCTGCCCTCCCCCATAGCATCTTAGAGGTCTTATAACCTCAGTGCACATTTTTTTCACCCCACAAGCAAGTAGCCTCATCACTGGAAGCTTTACTTCACAACGTAATGCTTCACTTTTTGTCATTTTTAACATAACTTTTTGCCAATTTCCTCTTTTCAATTCTTTGTACCTTTTCCACCCTTTGGTGATGTTTCATTCAGCTGAGTCTAGAATCCTTTGTCAGCACCCAA
Source organism: Loriculus beryllinus (assembly GCA_039877255.1). NCBI lineage: Eukaryota > Metazoa > Chordata > Aves > Psittaciformes > Psittacidae > Loriculus > Loriculus beryllinus. Next base: position 1,039 of record JBCJKH010070766.1, read on the forward strand.
GTCTGACATCCTTGTGTTTGTCCTTCCCTTCTTCAGTGACAGTTTCATAATCAAAATGCATTTTTACTAGTCTCAACACATTTTTTAATGCAGATTGCAATACAACTTTTCTAAAAATGTATAAAAACACAAACCATCAGCCTATTTCAATTATATTAAGCCCATATTCCTGTAGTTTAGAGCATTCACAGTGGGTAGGCTGGCTGAAGAGCTAAAGGTGATAAAATTACATGACACTGCACGAAGACTGCTGTGCGTGACTACCGCATGGTACTACTAAGAGCTAGGCACTAAGAATGCTTACAGTAAAGTCACTAAAAGAATATATTGTTATTCTGAGAAAATTTAGCATTAATCTTTGGAGAAACATGGTTTCCGTAAAAATGTGTACAGTCTTGCAGCATCCTATAGTGGTTACAAATGGTAAACAGCATCCATTCAAAACAGGTACAGCTCAAAACATAGCAAGTCCTCTCAACATGCTTTCTCAAAAGAAGAAGTCTAATAATGTAGTTTTTAACAACCTTTTGTTTCATACTGTTCTTATCTCAACAGCTTACAGTTTGCTATGGACAAATCATTATAAAATTCTGAAGGGATTCTAAGGAGAATTTCATATTTTATTTGAGTCTGAAGTATACAAAGCAATTTATTATTTCTTTCACCTCTCACTTCAGTCTTGTAACTTTGAGGTATACCCACCTAAAATCCATTATTTCCTTGCTAACTTTTCCTTTCTATTAAGGCAAACTTTAGGAGAAAACATTGGCAAACCCAGTTAACCAAAACATTGGTAAACAGTTAACTAAACATGTTACTATAGGTTTCAACAAGCTTCAGAGAAGTTTGAGAGAAGGAGAAAAAACCCAAAAAGATTCACGTGGATTCTGTACACAGGACACAGGGAATGACACCAGATACAATCTGTCCAAATTTGTAGTCACTCCAAGCTGTCCAAAATAACATTAGAGCACGTAAGAGCTTGTTTAGATAAAGTAAAATATAGAGGATGGAGAACAAAGCATTTTCCCCTAAAAGCTTTTTTCTTTTTGATATATATATCCAGTCAAAAAGGTCATCTCCATCCGGACTGTGTTTTGCTATTTATACTAATATAGCCAAATATTATACGACAGAATTGGAGATAAACACAAAAAACTCTGCAATTTCTTCCTAGATCATCTTAATCTACTAGCACACACAGTCTGGTGCAGCACTGTGTCAGCTGGACGTTGCTGAGGACAGATGTGTAATATAGCTTACATGAGACTGCTGCATGCCACACACACGCACATTAAGTACTTCAGTTAGCTCAGCTGCCTGTCCTCGTGCCCAAGACCCTGCCCAGCATGGGTTTCATATTTAAAACATGGGCAAAGAACAAATAACACACAGCTCAATGAACCATGCTTCTACCCTTTAAAAACACATTCAGTTGCTCACACCTGATGAGGAGACAGAAAACAAAATAAGTTCTGCAGAAACTTGGTTGTTTCACCTGCGCGCCCCAGTACCTCCTGCCAGGCAGCAAAGCAGTGCTGCTCACACAGCCCCTCCTCATGCCTGCATCCCTCCCTTAATTATGTTTCTATTTTGATTGCAAAAATGGAGAGCCCTTAATGCAGAGTTGAAAGCTGTAATATGTGCTGGGAAGTAGTTCTGATCTAATTACCTGGCTGCAAGAAGCTGTCTAAGCACATACTGTCTTCATGTACAATCTGGTTGCCAGCTCCTTTCTGAAGCACTGGAACTCATCAGTCCAAAGGCCACAGTTAGACCATTACACCACCACATAGCCCCTCTTTTTTGGCGGGGTTCATTTTTTACAATTCATATGAAGCTTCTCAAAACACAATTTTGAAATGTGCAGTTTTCATATGAAGCAAAAACTAGAGAGAAATCAAAGATGTTAATCACTTTGCTCTATTTCAGGGGTTTTAAGGAATCTATTGCCTCCTTAAAAGGTCAATGTTGTACCAAGGTTACTTTTCCCCTGAGTTTCCTGTTGCAAAAGGCACAGTAGTTTTTAATTAAAATTAAGAAAAGCAACTTAGTATATGCCTTTTCTTCCTATATAACAAACACAGATTGGTAAGATAGTTTTTTCTTGAACTCATTGACTGAAGGCAACTGGCCTTTGGTCAGTCTTCTGAGCTTAGACCTTTCAAAAATCAGTCTCCTTATACCTCTGCAACACAGCTGTCCCCTACCCTGCCTTGCTTTCAAGAACTCTCCCCATCAGCCCCAACACTAGTGCCAAGGGATCCTTCCAGTCCTCTCCCGCTGCCCACTCGCTACTAGTTCCACATTTGCCCACGTGCAGCATTTCCCTCCCCATCCTACAGCATGGCTTTTACACCCTGTAGAAGCAGCAGGGTGCTCTGCAATGGCAAGGGCTGGCAGGAGCACTGTCCTCCCGGACACTTATTCCCAGAGGACTGACAGCACACACAAAGCAGGCGTCCTCATTTAGGCATTACAAAATCTAAGCACACTATCCAAACTGGAGGACTTGCAATCCAAAGACTCCAACTGAACACGATAGAAACTGCAGTTACCAGATCAACATGCTACTAACAAATAAGATAAATTAGAATTCTGGTTCAACTGGACTTGGTAAATGCTCATTAGTTATACACAAGTGAACCATCCCACTGAACAGGAAAACCATGACGTACTTTCCTTGTAGCATGCAACTTGTTTGGTAGTTACCAAACAAAAACCACAAAACCACACAAACTTGAAATTCAAACTGGTTTCCACCTTCTGGCAAACACACAAAAAAAACCCCAACACCTAAACAAAACAAGAAACCCATTCTACTCAATGTGTCTGCGTCATAAGCCAGCATTTTTCTGCACTATGCCAATAGGATTCATATTAAAAACATTTATGATGAGCAATGTCTGCCCATAAATGACTCAGTGATTTTATACCAGAAAGTTTGCTCCTCATACAGCATTTGTCCCAACCATTTGAAAGCTACCCTTTGAGCCTATCATAAGATGATTAACTACTAGGGCAGTAAACATTACAAGAAATGCATTAATTCTCTGGGGGAAAAAAGTACCAATATTTACAACAAGACCTGGACTTAAAAAATACAAGAATAAAATTTTCGAACTTGAGTCTTTTTATAGTTTCACCTTTGCTGCTAATAAGTTGCATGTTCAAGCTTTAAAGCACGAGAGACTAAGAATAATTAATTTTCAATATCAAAAGAGCTTTCTAAATATTACACATAAGCTTTTAATAAAGCTAGTAATCCAGATACACAGCACTCTGACACCTTGCCATTGATGTATGGTCTCTAATCGCTTGCTAAGCGCTGAACACCAAACAAAATGGTTATTTCCTGAGGAAATCAAATACAGTTGAAAATAATCCTATCTAGCTGAAAATTTTGGACACTTAATGCAAACCAGTAGCCAGGAAAGGTCAGCTAAAAGAAAAGGTTAAGCAAGCTGCCTAAGTTTTAATTTATTCTGTCACTAGCTTCTTGAATGACCTTCAAAAAATTTTTTAGTTTTCTCCATTTGTACAGATGCCAACCCTAACCCTAACCCAAAGATACCTAAAGCTGTAAAACAATCATTGAAGTCTATTACACAAAATCATTATTAAACTTAACAAGTGGTTCTTTAGTATTTCCCCACACAACAGATTCATGAAACACCCATGAATCAGACCATTTTCCACTCTGGAACTGGATGTGGCAAGTCAGAAGAGGGTTTCTGGACAACATGAAGGTATTGAAAATGCCGGTTCAGCACACAGTTGCAGATTAGAATAATGCAACATTAATGTGTAAGGAATAAGCCAGAAAATACAACTAGCTTTTCCAATGCCTTCATAGAGATTAATAGCACGCTCCATCTGAAGAGCATTTGCGTTACAGGTCACCCCTTCTTAATGGCCATATTGTGGAACAACAGAAGGTCTCAAAGACAACAGATGAAAAGGATCTCTAGCTGTTGCATCAAAGGGTCATCTGTTGTCTGAAGTATGTAAGAGAATGAACCCCAAGAGAACCAAAACCAAAGACAGCCACACGCATGAATTTGTCTCTGACGGCTGACTACAAGATTCCACCTCTTTTTATCTGTCACTTGCCACTGAGGCATGTATAAAGCTACTAGCTAGTAGAAAGTCTTTGGTACCAGCTTATTTTGCAGTCCTGCCTTTAGTAGAAGGCCTTGGGAGATCTCTTTCATCTACACAGCTGCAAGCTCCCAAAGAACATGTATGAAAATAATTGTCTTTCACAGCTCTAGTACATCTTTAGTGCCACTGGAGAAAGGAGGCTGGTTGAACACAACAACTGCATTTGCTCTCTCTCCTTGAGAGGTCAGATAATGTGGTAAAAATATACAAATTAGTACAGATAAGTTAATTCTTCCATTTTTCCCTGTCCTATACCATAAAAATAAAGAAGCTAAGAAGGAGAATTTCAGAGCTCATAATAGAACAAACTTCTTTGGGCAAGAAAATTATGAAAAATAGTCATTGAGATCAAGATTAAAAAATGCAAGCAACTAAGCCTCCATATGTGGAATTCCATTATGATATTCCATTAGTGACAAAAATGATTTTGGGTTACTAAATCTCAGACTTGAAGTACAAGTCAGCCTCTAATAGGAATAAAATACTTTCCTTCTGCTGCTAGAGGTAAGAGGCATGCTGACAGAAGACTGCCTAATGCTTCCTCTGGCCCTTGCTGAATTAGCAGGATTTCAGTGTAATCCTGACTGAAATTCTTTGATTTCTATTGAAACTGCAAAACACAAAAGCAATGAGCACATTCTCATTTTAAGACAAACACAATGCGGCTCAAAATCCTACGAAAACCAACACCCATGACGTGATCTGAGCATTAACGTAAACCAACCACAATTGTTTCTCAGGAGGCTCTACAAGATTTATCCAGTACTGGTTTTTTTTGTTACTGACAGGCTTTGGTTAGTGCATCACATGACAGCAGTTCTACATACCTCATCTTGCTAAACCATACGTCAGTGCATCATACCAGGCAGGGCAGCTAGTGTGGTGCCATCAGACCTTTCCGATACAACTCCTGCCACTCTGATCTTCCAACATTTCTTTCTCAAATGATCACACATATTCCATGTTAGCTCATGTAGTAAATTCTATGGCAGTTCAGTGCACATCAAAGGTATGAAGCAAACTTTATTGCATGTGTTATCAAAATACACATACATGTTTTTCAAAAAAATCATTTTAAGATCTTCAGTTGCAAAATTGCCACCTTTTGGGAGGGGAAAGAGGCAGTACAACAAGAAGCTGCTCTTTCCAGAACTACTATATATTTCTCATAGTACATGACATGGATAAGTGAGGAAAAAAGAAAATACTCGTTAAAAAAGCATCTGCACCAGGCGTTAAGTAACTTGCATGTATTTGTGTCTGCACCTAGTCTCCCACTTGGAATGCTGCTGGCAGCATTCACCATGCAGAGGTTAAAATGCTTTGCTACTGCCGACAGACTAATGTTGAGTGCCTTTACCAAGAACGCAAAACATGCTGCATTTACAATACACAGGATGGCTTCAAGCAGCATTGAAAAATGCTACCAAAACCAAACTTTATCAACATGTACAGTTCTTAATTTACCCAGCAGATCTCTGTGCGCTATAAAGTATTAAATAAACAACTGTATCTGCAAGGGAGTGAGCAGTGTCCATGGATGCATCTCCGTGACGTAGACACAGAGGCTGTCTTAAGCCAGCAGATACAACCACCTTTTTTCCCCTCATAAAAAGAAAACACACACACAAAAAACCAACCACAAAACCAAATGCAGGGAAAAAAATAAAAAAAAAGAAAAAAACCACCACAAAAACCACCCACCCAGATAACATTACCTTAACATTAATACAATACTCCATATAAAGGCTTACATTTTTGTCTCGTGTATTTTACTGAAGTACCATTTCAAAGCAAATTATATCAAATTAAACTGCACAAGTCCATCTAGACAGGAAAGCTGTAAATCTAAGACAAAATCACAAACCCACAATCCATTACTGCATGATGTCAGTGGTATAAAACATACTTGTTTTACTCTATCATTTTGAGGCGCTATTAAGAGCAGTAATTAGCAACAGCAAATAAGACGATTCATATCTTAACGTGAAAACACACGGTATAGGGAAACGAGTGAGTGAGTAGGTACTCGTTCTTGGTGTGCAACACAGCACCACCAGAGCCGAATGTGATAAACAGGACCGAAACAGGTGTAGCCTCTCCTGCGGGTAGCAGCCAGGCACAAAAGAAATGAGCTGACATACAAGTTTTGGTTTTGTAAATCACAGTTTTGATGGTGATGGTGGAAGTAAAACACCCGCCTCCTCCCACCTCCCCCCCCCCCAACACAAACACCGACCAAAACCTGCTGTGTTAATTAACCTAACGGCGCTAATTCGCAAGGCTAAGGTGAAACTGAGGGCTGGTCCTCAATATCCTGAAGGACCTTCACCCAGCCACGCATTATAGACACTGCAACAGAAGCGGTAGGATCTGCATGAAAACAAGCCGCTCATCAATACGAGTTAACATACGTAACGCTACAACCACACGCAGTTCGTGCCTAGGACACCTCAATCCTACCTGCACCTATATACGAGTTGCTTAATTCTCTAAAGAACACAGGTTATGGGGCTTTGAGGGGCGGCGGATGCGTTTTATTTAACGTTTTGACGGAAAACGTTTTTTTAACCCAGCCAGGCGCTCCAGCGCTTGCCGGTTTTCGCTCCATCCTCCGGTCGGGACCGCTTCGCCTCAGCCCTCGGCTGCCGCCTCAGCGAGGCCGGGCGGCGGGCACCGACCGTCACCGGCCGAGAGGGGAGCCCTGGGCCGGCGGGGAGAGGGACCGCAGTGCGAGGGCGGGGAAGGCGGAGGACGCAGCGGGGCATGCAGCGGCGCGGGGGCACCTACCAGTCCGTGTGCGGCTCGTCGATGACCAGGAGCAGCTTGAACTTTCTGCCAGTAACAGAGGACACGGCGGAGGAGGCATCCACCAGCCCGGCCGAGGCCGCCGTCTGCTTCACGGCGTTGGACAGGGAGCTGAAGAAGCTGCTGCCCGTGGACTGCTGCGGCGGCGGCTGCTGCTGCGGCGGCTGCTGGGGGGGCGCCGGCTGCGGCGGCTGCCGGCGCTCGGCGGCCGGGGAGGCAGAGGCAGGGGCCGAAGACGCTGAGGGAGGCGGCGGGGGCGGCTGCTGCGGCTCCGGCCGCTGCAGGTCGGTCATGTAGCCATTGGGCAGGTTGGCGATGAAGCTGCTGTCCGAGAGCCTGCGCCGCAGAAAGTTCATCATCTGGCCGGGCGAGGGGAAGGCGAGGCCGAGGCGAGGCCGAGGCGAGGAGCGGGCGGCGCGCCTGGAGCAGCAATCCGCAGCCGGGCTCGGTCGCAGCCCCACTGCCGGCCGCGGCGGGAGGCGCTGCCGTCCCCTCACGGCGCGGGCACCGCTCCTCACGACTGCCTTTAGAGGGCGGCAGAGAGCGGGCGGGGGCGGGGCCGAGGGCGGGGCGAACGGCGGCGGCGGCGGGAGGGGGGCGGGGCCTCCGTTGAGGCACAGGTGGGCTTGGTGTCGCAGTGCTGCCCGCTCCGCGCAGCGCACAGCGCAGCACAGCACCGCACAGCGCAGCACAGCACCGCACAGCACCGCACAGCGCAGCACAGCACAGCACAGCACAGCACAGCACAGCACAGCACCGCACCGCACAGCGCAGCACAGCACAGCACAGCACCGCGCAGCACAGCACCGCGCAGCACAGCACCGCACAGCACAGCACCACACAGCACAGCACCACACAGCACCGCGCCGCACCGCTCCGCCCCAGGTGGCTGCACCGAGCGCTCCAAGCACAGCGACGGGCGGCGTTGGCGTGAGGGTGAAGAGCAAAAGGCTGCTGTGAAGAGCCCAGCGCGGGGCAATCGCTCTGCAGGAGCAGCGGCCGCAGCCAAGCCCCGGTGCCCCGTTCCAGCGGTGCCGCGGGGTGCGCTGGGCCTGCCCGCCGCAGCAGGGGCAGCTCGGAGCAGGGGCCGGTGGTCCGCGGTCGGCCCCGCACGTGTCCGTGAAACCGTTTACAGTAACAAAGAAATAACCAGTACCGAGGGGAAAGCTCACCAGTTTGATGGAGGCAGTGGTGTGTACCACCAGGCAATCTTACACTGTCCTGCAGAATTGCGGATGCCTTCTCCTATCTTAAAAACTGGGTTTTCTTTTAAGAGTAATTTGAAGTCTTCTCCCTGTGTTTTAACATAAAACAACTCAGCCTTCATTGTCTGACATACACATCTGCCCGAGATACACAGCCACACATCACTCTGCGGTTGTTCTTCCAAGGCTGTGCTGGATGGAGCACCATACACAGCAACTTCATGCAGCAATCTGTATTAAAGTTAGGGATATGGTAAGCTTTTCCTGATGCTAGCACTTCCACAGTTTACAGTTCACATGTCCCAGGGTAGAACAAGCACAGGATTCTTTAATGAATCCCTGAATTCAGAAACATTCAAGTATTATTTAACTGGATGATCTTACGGTCTTTTCCAACCCTAACTATTCTATGATTCTATAGTTATATCATGACAGAAAATGAAATAAAATACCAGAGCAGATGGGCTTCAAACAGCGCATGCACCCTGGGGAATGGCTGCTCTGCCAAGCCATGGGATGGGCCACACTCAGAGTCCACTTTTTGCACCCAGGGCACAGGAAACCGACATGAGTGGGGCCTTGCTGGGCTGTGGCTGCAGAGGGAATGTGACTGCAGTGGGAGTGTGCCTGCACTTCACCAGCCCATGGCCCATGCCAGCAGAGATGTGGAAACACGCTTGTACCTGGGTACATGCAAGTCCTTCGGGATCCGGAGAGAATAATTTTCTCTCAGTAGTGTTAAGATATCCGGGGGCTATTTGTATTCCTAAAAAGCTGCCATGTAAGCGCAAGAAAGTGAGTTAAATCGGTTCCAACACGTGACACAGAAGCAAGTTGCTTGCAGACAGAGATGGAATGTTGCAGTTCACCATGGCACGGGCTTGTGTATCACTTCCAATATTACATAGGTAAAGGTGACAGAAATCACAAGAGTGAGAGACTGTTTAATTCCTCCTTGCTTCAATAGTTGGATCAACAATCCACCCTCCCTTCTCTGCTAAAAAGCAGGTGGCCAAAGGAAAAGGGACTGCTTATCCATCTCAAACACAGATTTTTATACAATGCGAACCGTTTCATCTTCCCTGTATAGATATCACTGAAAACCCCTTTGAAGCAGTCTGACACTACCAGATCTTAGTTAGATGTTTTGTACGTTACTGTTCAGGATTGACTGTATAAAACCAGCCCCCTCTGGACTGACAGCTTTCTACGCATCCTCAGAGCCTGATGGTTTTCCTGACTGACAATAAGGTTTTCCTGATGCTCACACTTCCATGGTTTAAAGTTTACATGTTCTTTAATGAATCCCTGAAAAGTCAGTCACTCTTGCAAAGCCAAGCTAACCACAGCAGCATGAGCTGTGCGACATTCTGCTGTGCACATCAACACGAGTGTTAGGCAGGTCCCTATTACAGGGCTGAAATCTGCCTGCCTTCAGTGCTGGCTGTACCCTCTGATACAAAGGCAAGAGACACCTAGCAAACAGAAATGACAGGGAGCAATTTGAATGCTGGGAGCCATTACTACAAAACAAAATAAAACCGTGATTAAACAGAGTGCTTAGGCTGCTCGTGTTTCAGTGGTGCAAGATCTATCCATGTTAACGTGTTTGTGTGGAAATCTTGGTTTCCGATTGATGAAATCCGATTCCTGTCCATAGTACTTTCTTGTATATTCACAGTCCAGCCAAACAATTACTTTCAGACCCTATGGACTGATTTTGTGATCATTGCCAACAAACTCTCCAATACGCTTGCCCTTTATGGCCTCACAAACTGAGGCATATCACACACTGTTAGAGTATCAATAGAGTATTACAGGGAACTTGCTAAACTTAATAGCACATAAAACTGTGCATGGAAAAGAGCTACCAGCACTTTTTGTCCAACCTACTATTCATAACACTTCAACATCTCACAACACATTTGAGATAGTTCAACATGATTACATCTATTAGGAAGCAAGAATACTGCATCACTAGTATGGCAAACAACAGAGGCAACATCAAAGCAGAGAAGACTATAGCAAATTTAAACCAAAAAAAAAAAAAAAAAAAAAGAAAAAATTAAATTACTGGGGATTAGTGTGTTGGCAAATGGAGGGGAAGAGAAGAAAGAGAAATGCTGAAGCATCCTTCCTAGTACACTTCCACGGAGATTCATTAGGCAGCTTCACTGGACTTCTCCCAGAACTCCTGCTGTTACAATGACCCTGAGGCAAAAAGATGTCAGCTTTCTATTTCTGATCTTTCTTGCATTTGGTTGTCCAAGGTGGCAGAAGTACAGTTAAACCATACGAAGATGTGACAGAAACAGGCACAGTGGGGAGTACCTGCTTCAGTTACTGCTTTAGAAAGGACATAAAATGAGTTTGAGCCTTCCTTCCCAAATGTAGGCTCTCTTGTGTTTTGATTTATGAGCACTAGCAGAGAACACAAAATAACTGGGGGGGAGGGGGGGAAGGGAAGAGGAAGGAGTGTTGGTCATTATCATGTTGGGAAATTTGACTTCTAATTTACAGCAAGTTCACACCAAACATAACAGGAATTTGAAATACTAGCTGAAAATGCTTGCAAGGTGCTATGTAAAATTGTTAAGCAAATGAATTAAGACATAATAAGGGCTCTGTTTTATTTATTGACATAAATAATGTTTAGTAAATATGTACATCTGGCCTTAAGTAAGTTCACATTTTCTAAGCATACCAATTCAAACAGTTCTGTATCAGCAAGAAATACACTGTACTAACTCTCCTAGCATTCACAGAGAGTACCTGATGGCTATAACAATATGTGAGGATGTCACAAAGCATCCTCTGCTCCTGCACCCCAGGAAGGTGGCTAAGAGCCACTCAGCTTCTGTACTCTCTCAACAGTAGCTTCTCTCCTGCCACCAGCTACCGCAGAGGAAGGTGAGCAGGAGCACAGGAGGCAATGTGACTGAACTAACCTATCCTGCTAGCAAAGGGCACATCTCATCTCCTTGTCAGTACTGAAGTCAAGGACTCTATAGTAGCAGTTCCTTACATCTGAAACCACACAGCGTTCCTGAAAATAAAAATACAATGTACTGTATTATACATCCTCTGTGCTTAGCAGTCCATTGAATCTAACATCGAAACCCTATCACGTTTTATTTGATAAACCATAATTTATTAGAGACTAGACTCTTACCTTCACAAGCTTTGAGCGTGGATGAATTCATGCTGCAGAAGAGGGCTTTGTAGTCTCATGAGTAATGCTTGCCAAGATGTATGAGGGAGTTAGAACACATTCTGTATGTGGCATAAGAACAACCTGTAACAGAAACTGGCTAAAATATGAGTGGTAACTACAGGTCAAATAAATGATTACAGGAGATGAAAGTCTACTGAAATTGTTTGTCTCTATTCTGAAATCTGAAGTTATAATAGCAGCAACAATTATCTTTCCATTTCCTACTAAAATATATCTGCTTTTTGATTTTTTTGGTTCACTATGTCCTGTGCTTCAAGGATTTAATATTTTTTCTAATTTTATCTTTAACACAAAGGCACTTCAAGCACTTTTTACCATGTAATTAAGGCTCAAATACTGCTGGCCTTTCTTAGGCTGAAGGCTATCTATCTTGTACATATTTCAGAATTCAAGCCACAGAGGTCTAAATAATTAAGTTCTAAATACAATTTGTAGCAAAAAAAAAATCAACCATTACACACATGGACTGAGAAATTGAATATATAAAGATGCACATTTAATACATGTGACAATATGCATATATTAAAGTGCATCTAAAATACTGTTTCCTGGCATTGTATTTCTAGAGGAATGCAGCAATAAATTTGGTATGGCCTGCTGTATTTCTTGAGTTTCCTACTCTTTTGGTTCTGAGACCATAGCCTTCATCATAGTAGTGATCTCAGAAACAGGTAGCTCATTTATTTGCATTTCAGCAAGCAGTGTTTCCTCTTACAGTATGGAAGATTGTTCTGTATTACAGAAGAATCAGCAAATGAACTGATATAGAAACCTCAACTAGTAAGACACATTTGGTATTTTGCAGATGAGACAAACTGTTTGCAGACTGCACATACTATGTAGGGAGGATCCTATCAGCAAAATGTGGACATTTCTCACTGTGGAGGGGAACTACCACTATGGAAAAGAATAAGTAGTAGATGTTAGGAGTAACAAAAATGAAGACATAGTCACAGTGAATGTTCCACTGGAATGTGAGCAAGGCAGAAAAATAAAGATATTTCTAAAAAGCAGAAAATGAAATCAATTCCTTATAAGCTTTACTTACTGTGTTGCTGCCTACTCGTATGTAATTTAGAAATGGACTTTGATATCTAAAACAAAAAACTAACAAGGAATACCATACAAATGCTACAGAAAAAGCACAGAAGACAAAAATGTTCATACTAAGGACACAGCCAAAGGCTTGAGCTCCACTAGATGTATACATGTACACACTCAGAGGGATGGTGCTCACACAGGAATAGGCTTTTTTGTCCTTTAAAACCCGAAGATTTTCTCTAATCAGAGAACACCCAGTGCATGTATACAGGGATAAGACATTAAATACTATATGGATGTCCTCTGAAGATCAAAAAGTGTGCCAGCAAAGTCATACACTAAGTCAATTTAATTGACATGGAAGAGTTTTGGTCTGTTTGAAGGTTTTTTCTTCTGCAGATTTTTAATTTATGTTATTAAATTTAGAGTGAAGGTATCTTTCCATGCTGACTCATATCCTAATTGACTGAATACACAAATGTGAGATCAACTGCCACACAGTTATGGAAAGAAAAATGAACCTAGGAATGGGTTCTAATGGAAAAGAGCAAACCACTGTAAAGCACAAGTCTAGATGCAGCAAACAAAATATGGCACTTATATCCAATCTGGCCTTCACAATAAGACCATAATTTTCTTTTTAAATGAATTCTCAAATGATTAAGATGAATGCACATTTACCTAATTAATTGCCTGCTTTAGTTACCACAAATTCATTTTGAATACCACGTATGTGAAAACCTGATAAGCCATTAATGTGCAATATGCTCGAGGAGCAAAGAATTGAAAGGATGACAGCACATGAGCTGAACAATACAGTTATGCTTTGGTACTAATTTTTCCCTCAAGTGAATTAAAAGCCAGTACTATGCAGCATGTGTAGGATTCAAAAATTACCTTTCATTTCACCTTTGTCAATGAACACTGAGCTGGTTTATAAACTAAGACATAGAAACAGTAAACTGCAACATAAAGAATTAAAACACAACAATTTTATAAGTAAACTATAGAATGTAAATGGGAATACATAATTGCACATATGCTTGTACATACAAGCATATATTTTAGATATACATATATATATATATTCATAGAATAGTAAGGGTTGAAAAGGACCATAAGATCATTCAGTTCTAACCCCCTCAGTATAGAAATTTTAGACATTCACTGCAAAATTGCATCCTGACTTATTGCCTTTACTACACCATGTACAAATCAGTGCAGACCTCAGAACTAACACAAGTACAAAGTTTTACGCTCTTTCTCAAATTATAACCAGATGTCAACATTTCAGTCCCAAATAGTCTCCTAGAAGACACAAGTCACAAATACTGACTACCTCATTGTCTATAAACCAGTAATAAATTAGTTGGGACTCCAATTAAGGAAATATATTATTAATTCCATGATCAAGATGACAAAAGTTCATATTAAAGCTGTGGTTTGATTTCTGTCCTTCAAATGCATAGAACTTGCTTTTTAACCCAAAATCTTCTGTCTCAGGTACCTTTATAAAACAGCATTGAAGACACAATGCTATGTCAACATTTTTAGATATTTTTAAGCAGTTAAGCATTGTTAATTCCTAAAAATCATGTTTAAAAGAGACCAGATGTATGCCCACAAGTATTACAGAGATGCACCTAACTTTGGTCATTCTCACTGCAATTACATGCAGCAAGCCCCACATTTAAAGTTGTTTGGCCTCTTTCTTGTCACTTTGTGCAATACTGCCCAATACACTATTATAACCTTCAACATTCTGTACAGGCTTTGTGACATCTCTGTTCATGGGTTGCTTTAGAAAATTATTCCCATTTTGCTCCTTGTAGCGAGTTTAATATCAGCCGTTTGTTATGCAATAAAAATTGTGCCTAAGAAAAAGGAATAAAATATAGGGCAAGTGATCTGAAAAATCCAAAGAATAAATTTATTAGAGTGTATTGTACTGTGAAAGTTGGCCTTATTGCCCATTAAAATCATGTGAATTGGACAAACTATTGTTCAGTGAACAGCCAAAGGAGATCCTCTTCTCATTTTACACATGCATAGAATTTACACAGATTCTCCTTCACAGAGTTTGAATAGCCTGAATGTCCTTATACATAACCAGAGAGTAAGGCCAAGAAAGAAAGGACATTTCTCTTGCATTGGAAGTTGACTGTATCTGCCAATAACTTTGTGCTCAATTCTTGATTAAATCTGTCCAATAGAGTGCACAATAAAGGGTAGTCCAATGTATTTGCTGCTCTCAGGTAATGTTCGTTTTGAGTTTCGCTAGGGTAACATTAGTGCTAGCTGAGGAAATTTAAAATTGTAAAAATCATTCTGTAGTAAGTTCTGTATTGATGGAAGCACTCAGTCATCATCTGTATAATGATCATTTATGCCCTGAAATAGTTTTGTGGCCTACATAGGATAAATAGGCTGGAAAAGGCCTTTAAGATCATCAAGTCCAACCGTTAGCCCAGAACTGCCAAATCCACCACGAAGCCATGTCACTATCAGTATGAATATATGACCATCTGAAGAAGTGCAGCTGCTTTAGTTCCTTACTAGGGAGGAAAAACTATTTCAGAGGTTTCTAATGTCACAAGGCAATTGAGAAAGGCTTCTGCTCCAGCCCACACTTCATGGACTCATAAAGACTAAGCAATATTGCAGTACAACCTTAAGCACATCTTCTCTACTCTCAGATGTAGAGCCCACTATTAATCAGCTGGACATAAAATACACGTCTGAATGTTTCCAAAAAGCACCTCTTTATAATGTTCCTAGTTAAAAAATATTGGAAAACAGCTATGCAAAATAAGGATACCAAGCTACCCACTATATTTTCATATTGTCAGGAAGAATAGTGCATCACAGTGACATGTTTATATGATGTTGTGAATTGAGCTCAAAGTAATGGCTGTTAACGTGCTGTAACTACTCTTAAATTAAAAAGTTGATATGAGTTTTATCTGTTTCACTAAATGCTATATCCTTTCAGAGACCACAAATGAATGGAAGCTGAAAGAAATCTGCTTCCCAATGTGCCTTTAAAATCAGCAGGTCTAAAAGATGAAGATGCAAGACAGGCCAACAGGTTTAGGTCTCTAACAAGATTTCCGGATAAGGAATTGGCTGGATGATCTCACTCAGAGAGTTATGGTCTCTAGTCTCAAGAGGCACACACACACACCCCACACACAGTTGTGCATCCAGCTCTGGACACCCAAAATAAGAAGGACATAGAGCTGTTGGAGTGAGCCCAGAGGAGGCCATGGAGATGCTGCGAGGGCTGGAGCAGCTCTGCTCTGGAGCCAGGCTGAGAGAGCTGGGCTGGGG
>JBCJKH010070768.1:0-35670 GCA_039877255.1 Loriculus beryllinus
CAGAGCATGAGACTCAGAAAGTCCTTGGTCAGAGTAAACATTACTTAGCAACAACTAAAAACATTGGTGTTATCAGCGCTGTTCCCAGGCCGCAAGTCAAAACCACAGCACTGCCAGCTACTAAGGAGAAAAATGACTGCTACTGCTGAACCCAGGACATATTGCTAACCAGCTATCTAGAGGAAATACTTTGCAACACTCTAATTTAAAAACCACCAAGCCATCAAGAACAGTGCAGGAAGTCCTACACAACAGCTTTGGTTTCCAGGCTGCCAATCTCCAGGAAAGCTTTCAGTTAATGAACCAATTATCCACTGCAGGCACGTTCCAGACAACAGGTTAGGATTGTGCCCATCACCTGCACTCTCCTCTCATGTAAACCAGGGCAAATGAGCCAGGCTCCCACTCTGTTCCCACCAGCCTAGAAGCCATCCAGGGCAGCCAGCCTAATGTTCCACTCTTTTCAGGCCAAAATAAACCCTTTGTCTGATCTTTATTTCTGGGAATTATATGGAGTCTTGGAGAGGGCTAGAAGAACAGTATATCTGAATGATACTGTGGCTTTTAGCTTCAGAAGTACTTCCTCTTAAATACACCTCTATTCAGCAGGCACAGCACCATAGCTTGATTGCTAACAGTAACTGCTATGCTGTGAATTTAACTGTCAGCAATAAACAAAACAGCATAATCAATCACCCTAATCTACTCTTCTCCTACTGTAGTAAAGGCATTAATTTAAATTAGACCTTACAGTTTTGCCTGATCATGTAGACATTTTTTACAGTCACTGAAGATGAGACATAAAGAAATGCAAATTTCAACAACAAGCATGCACTAGTTAAACTGACTAAAGAGGTATTTTCTGTTCAGAGCTAAACTGATATTTTCAGTGTTTACTGTATTAGGAAAGGCTGGTCAGCACTTCAAAGCTCTATAGGGAACTTTGTGTATTTAGAGCTGTGATTTTTAACTAAAACCTGATTTTTAACTTTCAAACTGCTCAATGTAAGTTGTAGTGCAATTACACTAGTATAAAGTAGGCTCCAAGAGCTACCCTCCTATTTTCACCTCCTGCACCTCATTCCTAATCTAACTCCCCTCCATTTTCTACTGACACAACCATTTATGTAGCCATCTACAGAAAGGAAATGAGAGGCTAATTCAGGTTAAAATCAATTCTTTTGGGGAATGGAGTTTTATTTATTGCCAGTAACAGTAGTAATATTTGCCAACACAACTGCCAAGAAGCAAGGAAGGAGATTTCCTAAAACTGTGTAAGCACTAAGTAAAAAGGTACCCGGCACCATACTCTTATTTTACAGAAAAACAAAAGGTTACCTTGAGCTCTTCCTTAAAATTGCCTGTGTTTTCCTGCACTAAACCAGAGCAGAAGCATTTCTATGTTCACCCATTATAACTCAGGTGGAACAGAGATTACACCAGGTAAGGGAATGCAGCTGAAGGGTTTAACAACATATACAACAGCAGTTCCAGATGCAAAGCTATTACACAGAAGCAATTTAGGTCTGAATTCACACTTAGATTTTTTGTTTACTTTCTTGCAGATTTACATTTACAGATGGCTGTGGATATGACCTAAGGGTACATCTATTTGCAGACAAAACCACATCAAACTGTGTCTAGAATATATCTGTAATGCTTACATTTTCACGAGGACATATCTGCGGCTATGCCAGCCACATCTTTTTGGTACTTCCAGTTTAAAATATCATGTTATGTGTCATGTGCATGTTATAATAACTTTTGTGCTGTACTTTTAAGACACAGATAAACAGATGCAGATACTATGACACAGTATTATTAGCAGGTCAGAAAATAGCTCAAAACATGCAAGATACATGATCTGAATTTCTAGCAAAATCACTAAAGATAACAAGAGATGGTCAGTGAAAATGCTCCCAAAGACTTCAGGGGGCTTTGAGAACATGCCAATAATTTCAGGCAACTCCACCTCTGTTTTAGTCCGGAAATACATTGAACTCTCTCTTCAACATATGTAGTTTGACCTTGCTGCAGATTAACTGCACTGTACATGAAGACATCAGAGAGTTAACTCTGTGTAGAGTCAGGCCTGTCCAAGTAGGTTTTGTTAGTTCCCTTGCAGTGCCTGGAAAACAGGTCTCTTGCTTCCACTCCAGCTCAGGAATGCTGATACCTTCTGAAAATGGCTGTACTATCACACTGATGGAGCTGAGATGACCACATATTCCAATGCCTTTGCACTGTATCACCAGCATTTACTCTAAATTCTTATACTGCCAAAGATTTTCAATCATCCATTTGCCTTTCCCCTTTTACTGCCATAATAACAGAAACATCCCTCAACAGCAATAGAAACGTACAGACAAATCCTCAGGAAAGAACACCTTCATGCACAAACTTGTCCTTTTGTGGTTGTCCTGCCAACTGGGCAGGTTAAACACAGCAAAGATGGCACAAGATATTGGGCCATGAAAACATAGGAACTTACTTGTCTTAAATGTAAGTCAAAGAAAGACAGCCTTCTTTTGTAAAGTGCAAGCCCAGAGAAAATAGTGATTTGGGCAAGAAGGAGACCCAAGTTGACATTCAACTGTAACACTGATTTGATCAGTTAGTCATTAGATTTGATGAGCTAGGGGAAGCAAAGTTTGGCAGTAATTGCATTGTGCTATATATATATACAGATTCTTCATGGAGAGAGGAACAAGGTCTGCTACCTTTGCTTCCCTATGTTAATAAGACAACAGTGACAATTCAAATACTTTAATAAATGACATAAGGGAACTGCATTATAAAACTCCCTCTCAGGCCCAGCCTGACTTACCTGACTTCCTTGCTTTCAAGGCAATGACAGCAGCCAGCTCTCTCTGCACCTAAAATACCAGGAAAGGAAAGAATGATTATAGTTACTAGCACAGTCAAATGAAACAAAATACAACACTGGTAAGATACTGGCTATCAATCCTTTGGAGCAGTCAACTGCATATGGAATTACGTAGGTACTTGGTATTGAAACTGAAGTCACTTTTCCTAGCAAGCCTATTTTCTTTTCAGCTAGGAAATCTATGACAACTTTAATTTCAGGTAAATACTGCACATTCCTTGAATTCCCATGACATTAGAGAACGGGTAATTCAGTAGCCCAACCTGTAATTTGTTTGCACAGCATATCTCTTTCACAAGCACACACTGGAAGCTTCTTCCTTTCGCTGATAAACGTTTGTTTTGCCTCTGCTGAGCACCCTGTAAGGCTGGATTTATGTGTGGATTTATGTCAGGATAAGAGAGTTCTCCATGCTGGGGTTTGGCTGAGGTTCACATCTATAAGTGACATTCAGTTTTTGGAGCTTTCAGGAGGAAACAACCTCTCCTAATAGCATGGCTGAGCACCTCAGGACTAAAGTTTAGCTTGAGACGAACATGCAGAAGTAATCTGATTTCCAGATTTACAAGCTATTTCACTTAGCCTGGATGAAACAGCCTGACATGCTAGCCAGCTTCCTTCCTCAGCCTCTTGTCTCTGCATTCGTCATATTTTCCCTATAATGTCTGCATGATCACTTACAGCCAACTCAACTCTACTTCTCTCCATAGGTCTGTTCCTTCTTCTAACAGTAAAATTCTGTACTAAGCATTATTTTTATGCTTCATATTTCCTCACTACCATCTCCTGTCCCGTTGTACCCTACAGCACCCCAGACACTCTTCCTGCATGAACCTCAGTTCTTCCTTTCCTCTGCCCCATCCATGTTCTCAGACTCTTTCATACACCTCACAGCTCCTTTCAATTTCCTTCATTTTCCTAGGGCAGCCTACCTTTAGTACTGACAACAAATACAGGAGATTCCAACTATTTTTCTATCTGACTTCTCTGTATAAAGTCTCCTGTAGTGTATACTAGCCCTCTTGTCTAACAGACTTATGCAAAGCTCAAGGCTACTTTACAGTGGAAGTTTTGCATCCAGTTTCTGAGAGCATGTGAAATTCAAAACACCATTCATAAGACATGTGGTATGGTCACAGTAAGACACAAAGCCCATGGAGGATCCCAAAGTAATAAAATTACTAACAACTGTCAACATCTCACTCTCATGACTCTGAAGAGAAGTTTGAAAATGTGAAACAAGGACAGTTAAGAAAGACAGACAAAATCAGCCAGGACATCTCACTACAGTGGTAACTCCAGCATCCACTGATCAGGCACTCAACAGAAGACAGCCATACCACAGGCCATATCCTTCCTCTGCTTACACCCTTCCTTCCCTTATGGCAAAGGACAAAGGGGTTTTTTTTTGCTGTCCTTGCAAGGTACAAGGATCTATTTTACTCCTTGATGCTGCCCCACTGAGAGGGACAGCTTTCTGCCACTCCAAGCAGGAAAATATGAATGTAGTGCCACAGTTTTCTTAAATGTTGTCCATTTCCAGAACAATTGTGCAAGCTGGTAGTATCACCTTCCCTTCCTTCCTTCCTGTACACTCATTCCCATGCTGGAGAACTGTTAATCATGGCTAATATAAGCATAAACTGCAAGTAAGATGGGAAAGAACAGTTCTGTAGAAAAATAACTTGTGTGCCTGATTGCTTGCAGCAATTAATGCACACCAGTGACAACATAGACAAGCTACCCAGAGTTAGAGCTTTGTTAGCTTTTAGTTAGATTTTAGTTTAGATTTAGTTAGCTTTTAGTTAGATTTTCAATAAAAGCCCAAGTTGTTTCTGAATGACTTTTCATGGCTAAATTGATCTGACCCTCTGTATTCATTAACCTCAGCAATGTCAATGCCCTGATCCTGGTCTATTCTCGCAGGTTATGACAGTAAGAAACAGTGCACTAATGTCTCAAACTTATCTTTTAGCATTTAATTAATACACTGTCTTCAAGATTAGACTGAAGAAACACTACAATCTGCAATGGTTGTAAACTATACCAATTAACCCAAACAAGTGAAAAATGCAAATCTCCCAGTGACTGTAAAGAAAAGCCCATCTTCTCAGAAGAAAAAGCAGCATTGTGGCACCCTGTGGTTATATCTGCAGTATTACTTTTGCTTATTGGGTAGTACTTTCCAGGTTTGAAAGACAGTGATAACATCACAGGCAATAAAAAGACTGTTTTTCTGTATTTTGTCTATGGTATGCAAAATATCTAATTGTTTGCCATATGCCAGAAATGCAGCTGGCATATTACTTAATCTGAGCAAAAACCTTCAATTAAAGCAAGAGAAAAGAATGCTCCTCTAGTTTAATATTAAGCAAATGTTCTTTCATCAGAGGGTATCATCCTGACGCTCTGAGCTCCCTCTCATAGGACTCACTAAAATCACAATGAATTGGTACTGCTGAGCATCCTTTTGATCTTCCTAGTGTCCCTAGATTTCATAATCTATATGCTTTTGTCTACTTTAGCGTAAATGCACTTCACATCTCAGCTGGACATGCAATTCCTATGCATCATTACACCAATGGAAATCCATGTACAACATTCATTCCTCACTGCACACATGCTACCCATTATCATACTTCTTCCTAATAGGATTTCAGCTACTGACTGTTTGAAAAAAATCGATAGTTGCACATCATATTGAATAATGGGGACTCAAAGTAGAATACAAATTCAAAGAGGAGCTGTGCCTACCACATTAAGATATTAAATACAAAAAATTGTTTTATACATATAGCTTGTCACTACAAAGCTACATTATCTAAATAGTATCCCATTTTAAGTAGCATTGCAGATATCAGAACTGATTCAGTTTAAAGGCCTGATTACCACGTTATTTACAGAAATATTATGCACCTGCAAGAGAACATTGTAAGTGCATTGCTGGCATATTACCACATCTTAATCAGTTTTATTTTCGCAGTATGAAAGAGCAAGAGTGTGCATACAGACTGGTACTCACATCTACTTCTGCTAGATTAAATACAAATGGCATATTTATAGAGTGAATTTTCTCATCTTCAAAGGCCAGAGAAAGACTTTTCAAAAGGAAATGACAACTTCTGTCTTTCTTTTATCCATTAATCTGGTAATTTTATCATGGAAAGCATAGCTTTACATCTAGTAGACAGCTCATATCACCTCTGCTTTTCCACTCCTCTTTTTCTGCTGATACTAGTTTTTTGTGAAACAGTATTTTAGATACTATTCTAGGTGCCAAATAGGACTTCAGATGTAGAGACAAAGTGATAAGCCCTACAGAAGCTCAAAATTAAATCCTGAGACAGAAAGGTTTAAACAGCAGGGGTTTAAGAAAAGAGAGTCTAGTTCACTTTTTTGCATGTCAAGTAATGATAGTTTGATGGACTCAAAAAGAAAAAAAAAAAGCTATTGGCTGACCTCTTAAAGTACCAGAAAAGTGTATTTCCCATATTCACTGCATTCTGCTATTTTCTTCTGTCTCATCACAGGGTAAGTTAAGAGCTTTGCAATGTAAACACTCATAGCCATCCCACTGTGCTCTGGTTTTAGGAGACAAGACACTGAAGCTGCTCTTTGGGACATGACACTTGCATGCATGACAGCTCTGAAATGCTTCTTTAAACACAGGAGTAATCACTACATTTCCTTAAAGATTCGTGACCAAAAAGATTATCCAATGCAAACGTATTTCAAATGGCACTTTGCACCGCCTGCGTGTCAGCTACCTTTGCCATTTAAGTTTAATGGTGTCGTCAGTGCCTCATTGTAATGGAGCATAAGATATGAGCATATAATTCAATAGCCTCCATTCAGTTATCTTGGCTTCTTCCACTGTAGAATAAAGCATAAAGAAAAAGCGAGACCCTCAACAAGCTACTTATCTTCTGTATCTGATTCTGCTCTTAAAAGAGGTGTATTCCATACATTAGGCACAAGTTAAGATGAGAAAGAAATATGCATTTATTTCCCTGCTGTCCTTCTGACTTCACATCATTCATGCAGCTATTGCTATTATCTTCTACAATCTCCATAACCTTTGTCTAAAACCAAGAGTGCATTTCCCTAACTAATCAGTTGTAGACTGGCCAAAGCATAAAAAAATAATAAAAATAATAAAAAAATTATAAAAAAAAATAATCACAAATTGTGCAGTGAATGTGAAAAGAACAAGGGAAGCACCACCTCGTAGCAAAAAGCAGTGAGAAATAAGTAATAAAAGAAAGGCCAACAAAGAAAGTCAGGCTACAGTAAAGAAAAAAATGTGGAGAGAGAAATTCACCAAACATGTACAGATGCCTGTGTCTGTGCTAGTCACTCCATAACATCTTCATACCAAGTGCATACCTTACAACTGGAATTTAAGGTATAATTGTTTTTTCCCTAAAGTAGACTTTAAAATGAATTACATATTCAGCATCCTAAAAGTGCCTATTACTGTTTCCTGCCTGTAAGGAGTGCCTGGAAAGCTCACTGTATATGCTCAGATGTATATGCTTGCCATATGGCTACTTATATTTAGGTTAGTTCTACCCTCTACAAAAGCAATAGATTTTATAGAGTTACAGAAATATATAATTAGACCATACGTGCATGTGTGCTTACAGTTTTTCCCTGCACTTTCATATACTAAATGGTGATTTTTCTTTTAGGCACACAGATTCCTCCAGTGTTGCCTGGGCTGGATCTTCACAATCAGTTTAGGTTTGAAAATTTAGTTCCAAAAAAAGAAAAGCTGACACAGAAGAATCCTTCTAACCTGCCATGGAATGTTTTATTCCACTACAAGGAAAGCAACAAGAAAAGTAAAAGGATACGGTGGTGTTATCAACGCCAGAAGGATTTGAACATTCAAACCTAGAAATACAAAAAACAAATAAACACTAATCTCTGACTGCTTTAGTGCTGGCCAGGAAATAAGGCTTGGGGTGGGTGTTTTTTCACTTCTGAAAAACTAGTCTTTAGAGTACTGTTGAACAGGACTCTGAATTTTGAATTCTTTAAGGAAGACCGGCTTAATTCTGTACAAAATACATGTCAGCCAAAAATCAAGACAGTGTGAACACTGCAGGCTAATACTTTCACTTTTGGTTTCCAGCCTTTGCTCACAGAACTCTTTTTTTTTCCATACAAATTCTGAAGCTGATAGGAAAAAAAAAAAGTGAGAACCTGTATCCTGGTTGAGTTCAGCCGTCTGCTGACTGGTGCAAGCTGAGTGGTCGAATTCCCTTATACATATAACGCATAACGGCTCTCCACAAACTCACAGTGAGTACTTTAAATTCCTGTCTCCTATATGAAGGGAAAGCAATATTCTGGAGAGATAAGAGAGAGCAAAAATTCTCCTTCCTTTCCATTTTTCAGCTATTTCAAGATAATACTTTATTCATTTTACTTAAGATAGCTTTTATCCTCCCTCATGCCTTTTTCATGGTGGCGTTACCCCACTTAGTTCAATTTCATCTATGTACCTTCTCACACATCCAAGGCAGAACTTGCACTAATTCCATGTTTTGCTGATAGCATGATTTAAGCATGGTGTTTGCCAAATCATACAATCCCAGAACAGCTGAGGTAGGAAGGCGTCTCTGGAAGTCACCTGATCCAAACCCCTCTTCAAAAGGAAGGTCAACTAGAGAATGCTGCTCAGGACCATGTCCAGTTGAGTTCTGAATACCTCCAAGAAGGGAGACCAGTACCTCTCTGGGTAACCTGTTCTACTGTTCAATCACTCTCACAGTAAATAAGGTTTTTCTCATGTTTAAGTAGAATTTCTTGAATTCCAGTTTGTGCCACTGTTTCCTGTCCTTTCAGAAGATGCCACCAACAAGAACCTGGCTTTGTCTTCTTTATTCCCTTCCATCCGGTATTTATATACACTGATGAGATCCTCCAATAGCCTTCTGCTCTCCACATTAAATTCCCAGTTCTCTCAGCCTCACCTTGCAAGTCAGATACTCTACTCCCTTAATCATGTCCATGGTTACTCACACACAACCCAGTACCTCCACATATCTCTTGCAGTGGGAGTTCAGAATTGGCCCCAACACACCAGGTGTGTCACACCAGTGCTGAGCAGGGGAGAATAATAACCTTCCTCAGCCAGAGGACAACAGCCTTACAGAAGGCAGTTAGTTTTCTTTGCCACAAGGGCACATTTCTGGCTCACGTTCAACCCGGCATCTACCAAGACCCCTAGGTCCTTTTCTGCGAAGTTGTTTTCAGGTGGTCAGTCCCTAGCCTGTAGAGGAGCATGAGGTCATTTCTCCCAGATGCAGGACATTGTATTGCCCTTAGTTGAAATTAATGAGATTCCTGTTGGCCCATCTCTCCAGCCTGTCAAGGACCCTCTGAATGTCAAATCTGGCATATCAACCATTCCTCCCAGTTCTGCATTACCTGGAAACTTGCTGAGGGTGCATTCTGTACCATCATGCAGATTACATCAGATTGAGTGAATCTAGTTTGAGCTTCTGAAGTCATTTCTGTCTGCTTATTAAAACAACAATCTTATAACAAGATAAACAAGATGCATCAAATTCTAGCACAGACAGGATAAGCTGTTGTTTATTATGAGGGAGTTCATTGAGGCTAAATATAGCTGAGAAGGCTTCCTGGGTGGGTCTTCTCAGAAGCTTATGATAATCTATGCCAGCACTGCTGAGGCCCTTTCTCTTCCTTTTATCCCCATGCCATCATTGTCTTTACACTGATGTCAGTTGACCAAGAGGATCTGAGTGCAAGCTACCTGGCAGAAAAATCACAATGATCCTCCAAACTGGTATCTCCTGGGCCATAAATAGCATGGTTTACAAGAGATCAGGCTGCAACACACCTTGCTTGGACTGATTATAATAGCTTTAGAATTGCACAGTGAGAACTCAATAAAGTTTCCTCCTTTCAGATACAAAAAGGTACTTTGCATTACAAACACCTGCTCGCTAAGACCAAGTCTTTAATTTGAAAGGATCCAAAACATGACAATATTTCAAACATGATCAGTACAAACTTTGATGCAGCGACCTTACCGCAGAACTGAGACGAGCAAGAATCTCGGCACTGGTTTCTGCCGTATCTTCTGTTCTGTGATCAGGCCTTAAAAAAATAAAAATAAGATTTTATTATTTCTTTCATTCTGTTTCAACATCTTTTGATTCCTGGAAAGCAAGGAACTGTGTAGCCACAGGCATTAACGTAAAAGGGCTTTTGACATTCCATTTCAAAATGCTGACTGCAACGTGGCAATAATTAATTGTGTCAGTAACAACACGAGTATATGCTTTGTCCTCTGCTGTTAAGAACTCTTTTGACTGGACTAACATAAAACAATGGGAGAATTCTTCAGCTATAAGAATGTGATGAATAACTGAAGATTGCAGGACACTTTTAGCTCAGTTACTTATTTGAGTGCCTATTTTGCTAAAAAACACTCCATCAACAGACTAAAGAGTTTTCTATCTCCCTCCCTGCCAGCTAAAGTGTGGAGTAACACCTATGGAATGCAAGCTCACATAGATAAAAGCAGACAACATCAAAATCATTATATGACACATGAAGTTTGAACATGAAAAGAACACAAGAAGTCATGAATTAGCAAATTAAAGCAATGGTTGGTTATCTTGACAGTTACTCACAAGACAGACTTCATGTGTCTTTGCAGAAGTGGGACAGTGCAAGAACAACTCTTCTGGAAACTGTCACAGAAGTCTGGCCATATGGAAAAAGCCACACAAAAGCTGCTGTGGACAGTACATGGGATAGGACTGTGTTTCTGTGCTTTTGTTTAAACCAATTAAATTCCTATCATTAGAACATCTGTGAGCCTTTCAGAAGCAAATCATAAAAAAGATACCAATATGACGGGGTTATTACTAAGAGAAGAAGAAAAAGAAAATGCCCTTGAGATTTTTACTTTTCATGGTATTCAAGAAGCATGGCATGTCAGCAAACCAAGGAAATACACAAAACTGCAGCTGCTGTAAATCCCAGGTACTAGCAGAAGCATCTATCTTTGACTATATTAAATAACTGCTTATATGCCTTGATGTGTTTAGGGGGAGAGCTGACAGTATGTCTGGAATATGCAGCTGGTATATTGTGGTTCTTACACCCCATGTCCAAAAATTTATTTCCCTAATAAAAAAAATAAAATCAGAAACACAGAACAACACATGCATTCATTTTGGCACAAGTATATTCAGACCAAAATGGTAAATCAGATTAGAAATTGATTATTTTCACAACTGCCTTTCGTATGCAAAGAAAAATGTGAGTTAACATTTTTAAGTGTTATAAACAACCCAAAAGAAATAAATGAATGCAGTTTCATTTATAAGTACTGATTTATTCAGACTTTATAACTTGGAATGAGATTAAAATAACTGACCTCTTTAGATGCTTATGTTTCCCTACACATCTGATCGCTTCTGATCTCTCAGAAGCAGGCTAGGACTTGGCTCTTCTAAATTGGAGACAGAAGATAGCTCAGTAGACACAGCCACAGATGCAATCTGTAAACTCAAAACAGTATATAGCATAGCTATTTCCATCTTGGGCCTTTATCACTTCATCTTGTGTTTAAAAAATACGCCCAGCATTCATCTGCATATGAAATTCAATACATCTGAAACCATCAATATACCAAAAAATTATAGTCCATAATCAAAGAGGAAGAGTGTACTGTGATACCCAGGCTAATGGAAAAATGTAAGAATGAATGGATGCTGAGGAATGGAATCAGCTCAGATACCACCCTATTTTTTCAAAAGGGGGCAGGCTAAGAGCTAGTAAGGCTGGTACAAAGCTACAAAGCCCTGGCAGACAAGCCTAAGACTTATACAGCTTCTAGTCAGCTTCTAGCAAGTCAGGCTCAGCACACTTTTTCTGGTACTGGCATAATTGTACTGGTGTACAGTAGTGCACCATGTGAAGGCAACTACAGTGCTTCCCAACCCACTGACAGAGGAAGCAACAGTGATACACCGATGGTCCTGGCCTTGGACTTCAACTTTCCAAAGCAGAGTCTCTGTATATCTCTCTATGCTGGCTTTACACTCCATCTACGGTGACAACAAATGGATACCTGACAAGGTACACATGGATATGGTGACAAGCCATGGATACCTGAGCGTTGTTTGCAGTCAGCAAAAGCTTTCCAGGAACCCCATAAGGCAACAACTATATGACTATTGCCTTATGGCTATTTATCTTAAAACCAAATTACTTTTCTGAAATTAATAAAATGTAAATTATTGCAGGACAGAAGATACAGAATATAGTGCAAAATATAAAGATAAGAAAATAACAAGGAACATGAGATAAAGAAAAAAATCCCGTTAATATCTCTTCAAATAATTATAAAAGTGTTACGGGATACGTTTCAATAGTCTAGGGTACCCAATGCATTCTTGAAATGTTCATTGAGTCTACCAGTGGTTCTGGGAATTAGGTGTTGTTATAAACACCCGCATTTACAAAGAAGGATACAGAAGCATACAAAGATTAGACACCTGATACAGAGCCATTACAGTCACTTGAAAAGAATCCAGGAGGCACTGGATGAGAGCCTAAATAACTGCTGAAGTTTGTAAGGAAGTCCGTGGCACAGCTTTCAATACAGACCTTTTGTTTCCAGGTCACTGCAATATTCAATACTTTTCTGTGAATAAAAGAATAACCCTGTGATTAACAGGCTGTTTAATTACTCCAAGAGGCCTCTGCATCAGTCCCATCTTATTTGACATTTACAGCGGCTCAGTCCCGTGGAATACACATAACAACATCAGCCTTCAGTTTAGTGTGAGCAGCTTTAGTGTGTAGGGAATTTGCCAAAGTCAAAAGGCAACATTTATTCAGGAACTGCAAGCATGTCTCAGGCTTCAGAAGGCTATTTTCATTGTATAACTTACTACAGTACTATATAGTGACACTGCTAATACTGACCAGAAGCAAATGCAAATACATCACCAATCTGCACAGCAAGTTGAGACCGGGACATATTTTTAACAGGGTTTCCAAAAGAAATTCTGAAGGGATTTCCCAGAGCTGCTACTGCCTACTCAGGCCTACAGACTCCTTCATGGAAAGCAGATCCATGGTACTCCACAGAGACCCACTGATGCAGCCAGCAGTCCAGGCAAGCAGAAGGCTGCTGTGGAAGAGACAGAGCTCATTTGGCTCCTGGGACCACCAGGAGATGTTTCAGCACTGCCTTTTGGTGCACAAGCAGGCAGTCACTTCTGACTTCATGAAAAGCAGGCAATCTAATTAACAAAGTAATTATTTCTTCATCTCTATGTATACACAAATGAATGCCTTCAATACAGACTATGATTAAAACTAAAACAGAAAAACAAATACAAAAAAAACCCGTAAGAAACACTATGATTTAGTGATATGAAAAACAGCTTATATATTTGAGAAAGCACAAACACTCACTGCAACAAGAGTTTCAGAATTGCCCTCTTTCTTCATACATATATATACAAAGAGTATATAGGTTTATTTAAGATGGTCAGATAACTTCAACAAACACCTCATCACATCTATTCCCTTCCAGATTGTATTATTTGCATTGAGAACGAAGAATTTTGAACCCAAAAAGCCTCCTTTCCCTTTAATATTACTGTCCCTCAAGAGTATGCCATTATTTAAAATTCAGTTCTTGTACATGCATATTTTATATATGTATAATATACATATGTATACATATTTATATTTATATATGTATTTTATATATGTATTATATTTTTTAAAAAGCACCCTCACAATCTGGAGGGTAAAACCTCCATAAAATCTGTTCCCAAATGTTCCCAAAGGGATTACAACTTCTATGAAAATTTGAATAATGTGAGCAGAAGGAGCTGGAAATGTACATTAATGAATAATTGTTCAACTCATGTGACAGGGATCATCCTCCAGCAGAAATGACAGTTGCACTGAAATGATAAAACTGCAAGGCAGACTGTAAACTCAGACCTAAAACGTTTTCAATGCATTTTCCTATCAAGCATCCTTCACGTATCACAGCAATGTAACCTGCTGTCTTTTTGATTCAAAGTCTTTGCACGAGAAGTCATAAACCATGAAAAGTGGACTGATTTGCAGTGATAATGAGAAAAACTCAATTCCCTCATATTTAAGGGACAAAATCACCCTCATATTTAAGGGACAGCCAGACTGCTTAGCACCAGCATAGGCTGGAAGACAAGAACTTCTATTTGCAAAAAAATATTCAAAGTTTTTCTCTCATATGCATCATCTGCTTAGAAAAAAATCAAGTTTCCACCCTGACCCAGCAGAGAAACTATAGAGATTTTGTTCCACCAGCTCAACATGTCTGCATTTAAGAAGCTGGGCTTGAGATAGCTTACAGGGTCTTTGGTGCTCGTTTAAAGTATTTCCATTGGACATTTATTTGAGAGAATGTGTTTTAAAAATATAACCTGTAGAGAAGGAAAGTACTTATAGAATAAAGTTTTGTCTTGACATCAAAGAGAATAAATCCTAGCACTGGCAGAGTTATAGTCCTTCACAGTACTGGCTTTGAGGATTCATCATGCTAGGGACAATGAAGGAATTTAACCCAACTTGCCTACCCAGGCCAGCTCCTGCAGATTTGTTAATGCATGAGAGATCAGAAGCCTCCAGACCTCTCACAAAGACCTTTTTCCTGTATTTTGGCCTCTTACTGTGGCAGTGATAACTTTGATGTCATTCTAACTGCTCTAAATAGGCAACATTAGAGTGCAGCTGTATCAGCACAGAAGGTATGATAACATTCAACATCAGGAAGAAGAAGAGACATGTAGGAAGTGAAACTCTTAAAAGGTGGATTCTGAAAAAGGGATAATGATGTGAGATTACAGAGCTCTGGCAAACGTGCAGTAGCCAGCAGAAATCGGCTACCACATTTCTACCCATTCTCTCTTTCCATCTGATGGCTGATCCTGACACAGCGCAAGGGAATCTGGTCTACCAGTCAGTCAGCTCCACAGCACGGCTGCTGCTAAATTCATGCCAAACTTCTGAATGTAAGAGGAGACAAAAAAAAAAAAAAAAAAAAAAAAAAAAAGCCAATTGCCCAGGTAATCCAGCAAGCTAGAGTCAGCAAGCTAGTGCATAAGAACCACAATATGCCAAAAACCCTGAGTTGAGTGCCATAGTTTATCTAACCACAATAACAGAGCCCATCTCTACAAAGCTTGCCAACCCTGAAAAGAAAGCTGTCTCATTTGCACAGTGGTTTGGAGGTAAACAATGTCATTGTAAGACAGCAACTTACAAAACAGTCAGCAAAAGTTGCAAACAGCCGTACACGCACACTTACAGATTACACATGTCAATCCTGGCAGGAGACAACGGCAGTAGTTGAAGTAGGAGCTTTACTCCATTCTTCCATCCTTCCTCTTTCTCATATTCACAGAATAGGTAGGTGCATTCATCCACTGAGAACTGGTAGAAAGCATGAGCGTCTTGAAAACAGAGTTGTCTGTCCACTGTTAGGGAAAAAAAAAGTAACATTAGATAGCCTGTAAACCTTTACCATCTAAGGGCTCTGTGTCCATACCTCATTCTGTATTGCTCTTAATGCTGAGTTGCACCACCATACAGGGCAAAGGGATTATAAACTTGGCATAGAAGCAATCTTGCCCTGTAGTATTACTTCAGTGCACCCAAACAGGAAAACCCAAAACCTTAATTTGAAGAATTCCAGGCTCCTGAAATTCAAGCATTAAGACTGCTGAGTATTCCATCAATTTTGGAACACTTCAGAATTAGAAGACAAAATCATCTATTTGTCAGATTTCTGAGCCTCAATTTCCATTGGTTTCTAATCTGTCCTCATTAATGGCCAGGCACTAATAAATAAAGTTCAATAATGGAGATGCAGCCACTAATTATCCCAGCTTCTCCTCAAATTCAGGGCTGCTGGATTTGTGAACTAGACCTGGGTAAGATGATGTGCTGTTACAACAGCATCTTCCCTGGCAAAATCAGGATTGAGCTGGGAGTGAAGAATGGGGTCCAAAGCCAAGGGCAAAATCTCCTGCTGGGAGAGTCATTCAGCCCTTGCTGAGGCTGCGTGATCAGACATACCATCAGCATATGTCAGAAAAGGTTAAAGTGAACATAAGAGGAAATCTTCCATAACATCTCACCTTTCACAAGGAGAAAGGTTAAGAGTCTAGCACAGACCCCAGGGTGGGGTATGCTCTGAGCTGAGCTACCTCAGTAGCTAGAGCTACAAAGTGAAGTCCATCAGATTTCCAGAGGTTGGTTGCTGGTGTAATTAATGTCAACCACATTAGCTGCACCAAACCAACAAATTTGGTTGGGAAGCTGGGAGCAGCTGGGTAGAGCCTGGCATCCAACCCAAGGGGGTGATATAAGGACCTGTGTAGAGACGGACAGATGAGAAGACCAGATGCACATCTTGATTCGGAGAACACCCTGATGACACACTGCCTACCACCCCTCCGACCGGGCAACATGTTCCGTCTTCTTCTCCTGCTCAGAGGTACCCCATGCAACCAGGGGTTGGAATGTATGTAACCTGCTTCGCATTAATGTATGTATTTGCTTTGCACTAATAACTCAATAAATAGACTAGAGCATTTGATTGTTTATATCGTGTTTGGTGTCCAGTCTTTGTACATGAGAACCCTATGAACCTAGAACAAAGGGAAAATTACTTGGGAAGTCATCTAGTGAAGCCATGATCTGCAGCGACTGAACAGCTGCTGTCTTGTAAAAAAACCCAAAAGAGCTTGCAGAGAAAAAAAAGTTAGGCTGGAAAAGACACACATAGTAATAAGCAATTACATTTGCAAAAGAAAAAGGAAGGAAATTAGCTAAGAGTTTCATCTTTGGTATTCATGAAATGAAAGCCCACAACTGAGGTGAACCTACCGAAGAGATAGCAAAATAAAAAGCTGGCAAGAAAATTGGATCTGTCTGCATTTTTTTAGTTTCCCTCCTTCCTCTTCCATCAAAAACATGAGTCTTATTTACCCTATACGGGAGAAATTCATAGCTTTCATCATGCTAGAAGTACTATCAAGGCTGACCTGATAATATAATGCCCATATCCAGGAGGAGCTGCCACACTCCAGCTGCTGTAGATCTGCACTTAACAAACGGGCACTGCTCCAAAAGCCAGTCTACCAGCTCTGATCCAATACAGCTTCTCCTGAAAATAAGCAAAACATCACTTCTTACACTTCAGTAATGTAGTGTAAAGCTATTAAAAGTGAATAATTTTGTTCAGCAGGGAAAACCCTTTCTCTCAATTACTAATTTCTATAATCCTATTCATTTCAAGGGAAGAAATTAGTTTGGCAAGCCTCAGGGGATGCTCCAAGTTACGAGGGAGCTGGTGTTAGATAAGTAAGTTCCCTTACATATCTAATTCATGCAGCACACTTAACAATATGCAATATTTTTATCAATTTGTGCTGCTTACATGCAAAGATGGAAAAAGCTAAATAAAATGCAGTTTTTAACCTCGGGGCTTTATTTCCTTTCCAAGCACAGACATAAGCAATACAGCTACAAAATCTATGTGTAAGACCTTAAGGATGTACTTCATCTTCCATATTATTGGTAAACTCATATTTTCAAAAGCAAAGCTATGGCTTTTTATTAAATATGGATATGAATGAATGGTCCTTTAACAGAGACCTATACATTTTGGCAAAAATGAAAATAGAAGGAAGCATTCATATTGTAATGCAACACAAATGACAAATAACTTCATTACAGAAATATTCCATGAATTACATGCAAAAATCACTGTGTAATTAAATCTTAGAAGTCTAATTAATCTCTTTAATAACTCCCAGACAGGGCTGAATTTAATACTCTTTCTTTTCAGCAAAATAACAGACACAATTTTATATTAAACCATAAACAATTAAATTAATGGACATACAATTGGGCCACTGCTGCTTTCTGACAACTGACAAAGTAACATAAGAAAAGGCATGAAAACACATGAGCTTTTAAATAATTTTTTACAAAATAGTTTCAGTTCTTAGTAACACACAAAATCTCGCTCTTAGAATTTACTCTCTTGTCAAGTCGGAGCAAAGACAAATGCAATTAAAACCCATTCAGTTGATTAGAATGAATGATCTCAGGTTACCTGCAAATGCCAGTAAGGTACACCCTGTCTTTAATCAGGTCAGATGCTTGTAAAGTAAAAATATTCCTGAGAGCTCTTCCAGCACAGGAAGAACTTTCTCCGTAAATCTGAATGAAAAGAAAAATTGAAAACTGTGACAAACAGGGATTTATTCCTTCTGTAATAAACTGCCTTGCCACTGCCCAATCCCTCTGTCTGAGCAATGCCTTCTCCCCAGCTAAATAATAAGCAAGCAGTCAAAAGTAGATTTAGATTACATATTAGGAAGAAATTTTTCTCTGTGAGGGTGGTGAGACACTGGCACAGGTTGCCCAGAGAAGTTGTGGCTGCCCCATCCCTTGCAGTGTTCAAGGCCAAATTGGACAGGGCTTGGAGCAACCTAGTTTAGTGGAAGGTATTTTTGCTCATGGCATCATTTAGTTGGATCATTAGTTGGAACTAAATAATCTTTCAGTTCCCTTCCAACCCAAACCATTCTATGATCTATGAAAGCCTCATAGGAAATGCACCCCAGCTTCTGCCATACTCAGTTGTATCATGGATTGCAAATCCTCTCCATGGGCTGGACTACTTGTACATTTGCTGCCTTAGGAAAGCAGGGGTTTTACTGTATGTCAGTTTTACCTTTGAACAGATAAATCTGAATGAGAACAAGTGTTATTCTAGCAAAGCAGACAGACACTATTTGCAAAACCACACAAATACAGTTAAAATTAAACATTATTCCATATTTACTGGAGTTAAACAATTTAATACAATGCTAATACACATTGACACCATTTCATAACTTTTTGGTGTTCTTCAGAATCTTTGAAGGTGTCCTATGATGGTTACAGGTCAGTTCATCTGTATTTTGCCAGGAGGATGTGGTCTTTCAGAATGGATGCACTTTGACATCCCCTACACCTGATTTCTACCTTCTCTCTCTAGGCTGTAGACGTAGTGGAAGGTGTCCCTACACATGGCAGTGGCACTGGAACTAGATGATCTTTAAGGTCCCTTCCAACCAAAACCATTCTATGATTCTATGTGTCTATCAAAATGAGACCCAACTCTACCATCCATAAAACTGTACTCCATCTGGACTCTGTACACCACTTTAACCCAGGCTTCTGAGGAATGTGTGATGTTTCCTCACTATCCCAGTAAAACAAATCAGTAACAACTAATTTGAAAGAAAAACAGTGCTGCGGTATGAACTTTTTTTTGTTTCTGTTTTGTTTCCTATGTTTAGAAATCTTTCAAGGAATACAAAATAATCCTGAGACAGTAAAGTATTGTAACATGCAAATGCAGAGCTCTCAAATATTACAAAGGTAAGATAAGCAGTGGCAATCCTTTAAATGGCTGGGAAGTGAGTGCATGTTGAAATTCACAAAATTTCAGTTTGCAAATTCAGTATTAGAAGAAGACAATTTCTAACACAGATTATACCTGGCTAACTGGATTTATGGCAGGCCACGTTCAAAAGTGTTTTCAAAGCTACAATTAAGAGGTTGAATCAAAGCAAAATGATTCCTAGTATGTTGTTTGATTAAATACAATTAAGAAGAAGCTTGACAAATACCTTCTTTGAAGGAGTTTCCAGGTAGGGATTTGAAATTCTTCTGGACAGGATCTGTAAAACAATTCGGTAGAGCTTTAGTTTTGTTCTGATTTTTGTGTAGAAGCAGCAATCTAGGTCTTTTAGCTACTGAAAAGTAAATAAAAAGAATTCATCAAATCATCTGAGTAGTCTAACCAAAGTCTCCAGATAATTTTTTTGCGCATCAGGAAATAGCTTTGGTAAATTCAGTTCTGCGTTTTTTTACTCCATTTTTTCTTGAGACAGAAAAACAGATGAGGTGCCAAAGTCTGTGGACCACACACAATTATTTGGGTCAGGAAAGACTAAAAATGACAGGGAAGAAATTCAAGATAAACCTAGAAAAAGCTGGGTGAAAAGGCAGTATCATGATGAGCTCAACATTAAAAGTAGCATGTACTAGAGGGAGAAAATGTAATTACACATGCTCTAATAGCTCTTACAGCAAACTTTATCAGTTTAGTAAAAACACCCCAGGGTCACAGAACACTTTTCAAAGAGGACAACTCTCACAAATGAAATTCTTAACTGAAGTTAAAAAAAAAATAGGATAAATGAGGAATAAAATGATGACCAATGGGAAGGTAACACTGCTTTAATGTAGACAAGCATTGTCCCTACCATGCCACATGCTGCACTGATAGCAGCATCTCAAAAAATGAACTCTCCAGTGTTAGAAGGGATTCAGACAGTAACAGTAGTAGGAATAATAAAGGATCTGGATAAATTTTAATATGAGAAGAGACAGAAAAGACTGCGACTATTTACCTTACAAAGAGGAGATTACAAGACACATAATACAACTATACAAATCAATGAAAAGGCAGACTTTATGCTCTGTTTTATGTAACTGAGAATAAATGACCACCAAATGAAATTAGAGAGGATTGATGTTTGAGGAGATAGAAAGGAAAATGACACATAATTCTTCACAGCAGGGAAATACAAATGCCAAAACCTTACCACTGATCAATAAAGACTGGGGACTTAAAGTTATAAAATTAACAGTGAACCTAAAATTCTGGAAGGCAAACAGAGCTAGGATAAATATCTCTACTAGAGCCAGGTTACTCCACCTTTACTCACCATGATACTTCCATATCTTGTCAGTGTTAAAATATTGTCTACTGCGATGCTTTCTGGCAACTTCTACCTTACTACAAGCCACACAAGACACAAATAAACATTGCCTAAAAGAAGTCTGGAAGTGGAACAGAAGATGTTGTGCAGGAGTACTGGTAGCACAATAGGAGGATTGTGTGGTGGTCCCTCATATTATTCCAACTTGTAGGCAGCATAATTATCCCTCAACTCAACATCCTTCACATCCTGTAAGAATTACAGAATCTGTATTTCAATAGTGCCACGTGTCTTTTTTTCTCCCCTCTATATTCCTGTTACCATATTTTTAGACAGGCAAGAGAAGCGACAAGGAACCACAGAAGCATCTAAAGCTGTTTACCCTTCCACGCTCGTCACAGATGTTAGTGTAGATAAATGTGCACAGTAGCTCCATATAGAAATACTATAGAAATACTATAACATAAAAGTTTAATTCCCTTCTCCTACCCAACAAAGATGCTGTAAGCATGTAACATTACCTCAGATCCCATTTACTTTTCCTAGCCGGCACATCATTAACACCTTGGTTAACACTTTGGTCTTAAATAACACCACTTCACTTGGTTTCTGTCCAAGTCTTTCATTCAACAAGACTCACTCACTTCAGCAGTACAGTAAAAGCTTATACATTGATTTCCCCTTTCTCTGCTCCATTCCCAAGATGGTGCTAATGATGTTATTTAGCTTGTAATCAGCAAGTTAATTCCAGTGATGCCAGTGGGAACTACAGACCCTGACATTGCATTGTCCTGGTCCCTGGCATTTAGAGGATGGCTGAGCCTCATCCAGGGAAAATGCTGCTGCAGGGTGAAGTTATAGCACAACATAAGACCAAACTCAGAAAAAAGGACAAATTTGATGGCCTTCTACAGAAGGTTACAGCTTTGGTGAATAAGGCAGCAGCAATTGATGTCATCTACCTAGACCTGAGCAAAGCTTTTCATACTGCTGACCCACACGCAGCCTTGTCTCTAAAATGGAGAGACATGGATTTGTCAGGTGGACCACTTGGAGGTTAAAGAATTGGCTAGACAATCCCACTCAAAGAGTTGTGGTCGATGGCTTGACATCAGGATGGAGACCAATCATGAGTGGTGTCCACCAGGGGTCCAGGACTAGTATTAATTAACATTGTTGAAGACATGGACAGTGGGATTGAGTGTGCCCTCAGCAAGTCTGCAGATGACACCAAGTTGAGTGGTATGACTGTGGTGTGATCCATATTCTAGAGGAAAGGGATGCCATCCAGAGGGACCTTGAGAGGCAACAGAAGTGGGCCCATATGAAACTCATGAAGTTCAAAAAGGCCAAGTGTGAGGTCCTGCACCTGGGTTGGGCAATACCAAACATGAATATAGGCTAAGCGATGAGTGGATTGAGAGCAGCCTGAGAAGGACTTACAGTTATTGATGGATGAAAAACTGAATATGAGCCAGCAATGAGTGTTCACAGCCCAGAAAGCAAACTGCATTTGGGCAGCATCAAAAGGAACATGGCTAGCAGGTCAAGGGAGGTAATTCTCCCCCTCTACTCAACTCCTGTGGGACACCACCTGAAGTAGTGCATTCAGCTTGGGGCCTCCAATATAAGGAAGACATGGACCTGCCTGAGTGGGTCCAGAGAAGGGCCACAAAGATGATCAGAGGGCTGGTGCTACTTCCCTGTGAGAACAGGCTGAGAACAGCAGGGCTGTTCAGAAAAAATTTGCCAGTTTATCCTTCAAACCACACAGTGCCAGCTTTGGTGCAGGGGAGAGAGAAGGAATTTAAGCCCCGAAGTGAGAAAAACGAAGACAGGATGAATTCTGTCTGTGGAATCCCCAAACCATATGGGGGTTTTTTAGCTTGCCTCAATAAATACTTAACCACTGAGCACACACCTCTGTTCAGCAGACTCTGGCTGCTGGGGACAAACTGGGCAGTCCCCTTCCAGAAACAGGATGAAGACAGAGTGGATCAGGGCTCCAGCCTTTGTTTGCAAACCCCAAAATTCAGGCTGCCATGGGGAGAGAAAAACCACTCCTCCCTGAAGGCATTTGGTAAATACAGGCTGCTCCTCCCAAATTATTTTAATGCACACATTTGCAAATAACTCTTAGAATGAGTCATCAAGCAAACTCATCACTCACGAAAACTGCCTTGGAACAGCTATTGCTGCCCATGCCAACTGCTGCCCAGTGTCCCTTTGTGCCTCTTCATCAGCTTGAGGAAAAGCTTTGTTAAGCCATATGTCAGGGAGGAGATGAGGATGCAGCAGCACATACGCTGCTGGGACAGGAAACCATATGTGGAGCAGATCAAGAGAGCTGGGTGTCCTCCAGAAGAGCTTTTCCATCATACCTGAGTAGGTGTGCATAGGTGACTTTAGCTTCCCTGCTGGGAATGCAGGAAGATAGAGGCAGGGAGCTGGTCAATGCTGGGTGAACCAGGAAGGTGAAGTATGAATGTGGCACAGGAATGGCATCCTAGCTTGTGGTACTAACTTGCATGTGACAGGAGAGGACAGTTAGAACAGATGCTCCAGGAAGAAGCTTTGGAGTAGGACTGCCAGGATTCAAATATGAATACACCACAGATAAACTGGGAAAAACTAGAAAGGAGTTCACTGTGGTATTTAAACTAGAAATGCAGGGAGTAACAGAATGGTGTTAAAAGAACAGGAGGATTAGAAAAAGTGATCAGCAAGTAATTTAAAACAACTGTTAGAAAATATTTGTTATGGCCAGCTCACGGAATTAGAAGCCAAAGAATCAAATAATCCAGTCAGACTTTTTAAAAGCAGTAGCTAATTCAATGGTTGATATTACTATGCAAGGTCTATATCTGGGTTTAAATTGGTATTTCTTCAACTGGACAACTACTTTTAAACAAGTTGAGAATCTACCATTATTTAAAGTTAAGCATGCAATGACATTGATGATAATATCTTAGTATATGAGCACAAACTGACTTTTTAAAGGCTTGTAAAGGAATTCCCCCACAACATGCTACACAAGCAAAACGCACTAATGAAAGTATGTTTTGGTCTCCATTGGAAAGATCAAGTTGCATGTTACTGGGAGATGCTAACTTAGTTGTTTACTCAGCAAAACATTGAACTGGCTCCACTACAACAACTCCCTATGCATTTACTACGACCTAGCTAATGTTCTAATCAAGTGCTAAAGAAACAATAGAGCATGTTTTCAGCCATAACTTTTGGAGATGCATTTGAGTTTTCTCCTCATTTTTAGATCTGGGATTTTGCTTTGGCCTCATCTCAACTTCAGAGGATGACTTGCCTACAAGCTGCTTGTGCTCTGCCTCCTGGCCAAGCTGTTCCAACAACTGCTGATATTTCTGCCATTGCCAACACTGCAGTCGCAGTAGCATCAGCAATGCTCCATACATCTGCTAGCAATTTAATCACCATCATGCTCAGAAAGAAACAAAGCAAAAGTGCTTGGAGCTCCAGTTCAAGTGCTTTCCTCAGCTGCGACTTAGTACAGTGGTAGCAGCCAGCAACCTGTCTATGCTAGAAGTCACACTGCAGCACTACAGAAGCAGGTGTGGAAATTGTAGGAAAATAATAATTTCAAATATGGGCCACAAATGTTTTGCCTTTCTTCTAAGAGCTTTTGACATCCCTGTGTAGTTCACAAGGGGGAAAAAACCAAAAACACAACAGCAAAAGTAAGACCTTTTTATAATTATTAATCAAGATTATTCCTATTTCTAAATCTTTTACAGAGGAATTTGTTTTAAACATAAAAGAAGAAAGAAAAAGCAAAATCAGAGCTCTTTCCCCTGTTCCCAGCAAGTTGTATAAGCTTCCATTCCAAGTTTTTCAAATAATTAGTTTTCTAACTGGTTGCATTACTAAAATAATGCCACATTATTTTAATGTTCGCTAAATGTGCATTCAAATTTCTCCTGTTTTCAGTTTACAACATGCTCATCAATATTGTCTGTTTGATCAGTGCTTCATTTGCAAACATGCCCTTGTTCAAGTCCACACTGCTGAACAGTTCTAGGAATGTTTTAGTGTATAAATATAAGAAAACCATTATTAATAGTTTCAGGGCAGCATCCCTTTGTCCCTGAAAATGCAGGATAGCATGTGTGCATTCCAAATTGGATTACTTGGTATATGTAAAATTAACCAAATGCTTCAGTGTTGTGCTCTGCCAGGGCTTACTTTCTAAATATGAACAGCCTGAAAAAAAACAATCTCATTTTGAAATGCACATGGTGTAGCACAGACTACCTGGTAATGAGATTGTTTCTGTTCCCTGACAGGGATTCTGCAACCACTGAACACCTTGAATCCTAAATTGCCTAATGTGACCACAAAGGAAATTATATATTCAGACAGATTTCCAACAAGAATCTAAGCATCCAAGCCTAAAAAACACTTCCACAAGTATTCATGCCAGAAACTTCTCACGTTCCAACTATGAGAGATGACATACAGAAAAGGATCACAAATAAAGCTGAATCCAAGTTCACTCTCAAAAACAATCACCTGTTTATGCTTTTCACTCTTCACCAATCATTCCACTCTAACAATACAGTGCTTCAGGAAAAAATAAAGAAAACCACCAGGGTATTCACATAATTTCCCTCAGGCTTCTCTCCCAGTCCATGCACAAATTAAAAAGTAAGTAAATTTTCTTAGATAGATTTCTTTCTCTCACTACAAACCATGACACTGATTGTGCCAAACAGTGATAGAAACTACTGCAACTGTTACAACTGATGTAACCCTGTGGGGTTTTGTCTTCAAAAAGATCAGCTGGAGTTGCTAAAAGCAAGTGGCTGTAATAATTACAGTTTCCCCTCCAGTTGCCCTGATCTGAACACGAATCCTGGAACAAAGCTGGGCTGTACCTGCCCAGCACATCCTCCTCAACCTGCAACAAAAGAAGGATTTCTGGAGGAGTAAATGTTCATTTATTCCCAGTGCTTACTCATGCCAGGCATGAGTGGGGGAGGAGATATAAATTACTGAACAGTTTGGCTTGACACTTTGTCACCTTGAATTTTTGTATTTGACATTGCTTGCTACTGTCTAAATCAGGATTTTTAAGCAGAAATTACATGGGTTCTGTGTTAGGTAGATGAAATGCTACCGTTGCTTGAGGGTGGCTGAGTATACAGTGTTGTCATGAATTCCAATCCGTTTCCATGTGGCAGCAGATTTTTCCTCATGGTTGCTAAGGCACAGCAAGCAGAGCTGGTTCGAAAGCTAGATGACTTTCAGCAGATATCATTCATAGAAAACCGTAGAATACGGCTGACTTTCTGCCAAATAATATTTGTAAAAAACAACCTTCCCCCACTGCTCCTCTTGAAACCCACTGTCAGAATTCATAGATAATGAAGAACAACCAATGGAACAGTCCTCTTTATTAATATTTTTTGAAAATTAAATATAAAACTTTTTAAGTTATCCTCACCTGACAATCTTAAATTTCACACTTAGGTGTAGCATAAAAAGGTAAAAAAAAATCTATAAAAAAACCAAAACTCTGTACTTAGCAGAGTTTGCAACATAGGATTCCCAGGTAAGTCTGCAAAGGTCTTTGGAGAAACCCAAATGGGTCATTAGTAAAAGGAAACTAAAGAGTGTATTCTCATGTCCTTTCTGTATAAAATGAACCTGCAAAGTTATTTCACAAAAGAGAAGCCCATAATTCATGGTTCACTCCCACCTCCCTCAAAACAGAAAGGTGTCTGCGAAGAAAATAGCTGCTCTCTATAAAGACAAGCAGTGTTCTTCAGGATTAAAGACTTACTTCCATGATGACAACAGTCAGGAAAGCAATGGGTTTAGAAGCATTTCAGTATTTTCCAGTACATACCAAACCAAATATTGTTGAATGGGTTTATGCTTTGGACAAAGCTCTTTTTTAGTTAATCTGGCATAAGCCAGCCACTCTTAAAGTCTAGCAAGGAGTGTAATCTTTACACTAGAGCAAATTTTGCTTGCAATGCCCTTTTATTGATCCAAAAGAAGCTAATAGGAAAGAATATCATAGAAGACAATACAGTAGGACTGGCTGGCTGGTCTCCTCCCTCTTTTCCCCAGTCCTATCATGGCAGGAAAGCCCTGCCTAAATCCAGCTTCAGAAAGGCACCAACACAGGCCTGAACCTCTCTGTCCTTACCCTGTGCCTCAAACAAAGCTGGGGCATCATGACACAAAAGCCAATTCAGTTTGAGAAAAAGGGAGGAGTGGTGAACGGGCCGATGCCTGGGTTAGACAATCTTCATGCTCCTTAAAAAAGAGATGGCCGCTCTCCTGCTAATGATGTATTTTCCACAACCAGATTAAAGTACTATAAAAAGAGGCTGTTGACGAGCAGTTTGGGTCCTCCCTCCACCTCCTGCCTCAGCTTCCCATCCCACCACTCTTCTGCTTTGTGCTTCCACTTGTGTTTGTGAAGCCATGTCCTGAAAGAAGCTGAAGGACCAATAGCTTTGAACTGACTTATGAAATGATGGTTCATTTTAAGCCAGA
The DNA here is from genome assembly GCA_039877255.1 of Loriculus beryllinus. NCBI lineage: Eukaryota > Metazoa > Chordata > Aves > Psittaciformes > Psittacidae > Loriculus > Loriculus beryllinus. The sequence continues at coordinate 27,280 of JBCJKH010070768.1, forward strand.
TCATTTCCCTTCACCAAGTCACTAGGGAGCCATACAAACACCATTGCTAGCAAGGTAGGCAGCAGGGGCGCAGGCAAAAGCAGTGGGACATGGAGAGAGGCAGGAAGGGACAGCTGTGCTCAGGAGGCACTTGTTTATGCTGAATTAAAACTATCCAAGGAATAATGGTATGAAACATTCCTAATAAATCCTCAGTGTCTCTTCTTTATCCACATAAAAAGGAAGTTAACTATGCCCACAAAAAATGACATGACGAAATTCACAGTTGTCAGTAACAGGGAACTTTGCTTCCCACCTCCATGTTCACATAAGTGCATCAGTTAAAGTAAAACAGAAATCCCATCTGATTTAACTTCACAGATCAATTACAGACTGCATGGTCTACAGCCACAGTCTACAATATAGAAACAGAGCTTAAACTAGTTTTCTCTTCTCCTTTTTACAAAAGTAATTATGGACATTTTCAACTCATACGCTAATACAATGTTTGCAATGAGAGTTCATTAAATATGAAGAGGAAATCAGAATTTTACTGCTTGCTACCAGGTTTTACATAACAGTATAATATGCAGAGTACACTTAATTGACTATTTGTGTTCCTTCATTAATATAACTTTGTTGCAACATTTGTGCTTTAGTTTGCCATTTCAGCTATATCTTTCCTAATGGTACCTTTAAAGCTTCCCAGTGCATTTCACTCCATCTGGCTGCCAGTAACATTTCACAGCAAAGCAATATTCTGCCTTTTTTTCAATACAAAATAGGCACTGTATAGACTGCCACCATAAAAATCTATCAATATTGCTGCATTTATTTCTCTTTAAAGCTCTTCAACTAATAAATATAGTAGATTATCATTGTAATCTACCATTGTTTTCCTGGTCATCAGCATCTGGTTTGGTTTTGATCTGGAAGGTAGCACACAAGAGCAGATGGGTGGGGGTTTTAGTGATCAGTAAAATTTTATGCAACAATTAAAATTTCTAATGATGGAAGTTATAATTTAATAATCATTGTTTGGAGCTTTCCAAAGAATGAATACTGGATATTTCACACTATAATTAAAAAGATGCCCCCACTGACAAGTTACATGTCTTTTCAGATAGAGCTAAATGAAGACATGAACGAAACAATAATAAGAGAGGTCAGGAGTAGGAAAACATGGATTGTCTGCACTGCTTTTTGAAGTACCTCTGTTGCACATTAATTGTGTTGCCAGCAAAATACTTTCTCACAACACATTTCCAAATTAAAGAAAGGAGGATGGCAATTTGGAAAAGTCATCTGGCAAGCCAGGCAGCCTGACTCACAAGCACACATTAGTAAAAGAAACTTCATGGGAAAATCGTGTCAAACACATGAACAACTGCCCAGGCTGTACAGTCTTCTTCCTGGAGTTTTCATAATTTGATCAGACGATAACCTGCACAAGTGCTCTGGCTTTGAAGTTATCCCTCCTCAGACCATGGAATGGATAAGAAAACCTTTGTGAGGTCCCTTTGAGCCCAAATATTCCATAATCCCCTCCTGTTCCATCACTTCCAGAAACAACTTAATTCTGCACCTCCAGCTGCACCACGCATGGGAGAGAAAGTCTGTGGAGCAGCAGAGCAACCAGAAACACTTTTCTAGATACACTCTGTGTTTAAAATAGGCTCTTAAAAAAACCACATATTTTCATGTTAGTCTTTCACCAAAACTTCTCCCCATCACATATACCCAGTATACCAGGTATCAACTGCTGAAGAGCCAATGCACTTATGCCGTTAACATTACTGCAGATAACACCAGTGCCAGAACTCAGCCTTCAGGAATCCACATTTGTCAGAGATTAAATATTATAAAATTTTTAAAGCAGGCTATCAATTAAACAAGTGATTCATCTCATCTATCACTACTGAAAATCCATCATGCAGATGCAAGTTCAAATGTTCCATCCCTGGTGTCAGGCAAAATCAGCATGGTTAGGTACTTGATTTTTTCCCAGTACAGGCTCAGGAGCCTTTTTGTGAGCTGCCTCCATGACCCTGATGCAACGATGCTCACCTCTGCTGCAAGAACTATAATACGCATCAGAAGGGAAAAAACATCCCATAGCGCTGCAGCTATTTCAGTGAATACAGACGCAAGAACAAAACTTCAACTATCAGCAAATATTCAGCAAATCAGCTGTGAATGATGCTGACAATAATAGCTAAAAATGGCAATACGAAGTATATATATTATTGAATAACAAAATCCATTAAAAACTAGTTTTTCAAAAGCAATATGAAAGTAAAGAATCAGTTTAATAGACTTCAATAACTACAGTACATCTAATATTTCATGTACAAAAAGACAAAGTTAAAATTCAATTACTTGATTATGATTTATGAAAATACTTCACAGTAAATTGCATCAGTTTAGTTTACTATTTGACAAATGCCTCTATTTCTAGGTTGTTGGGTTGGGGTTTTTTTACATGGACAAACAGTTCATGAATTGCTTTACAAGTGTGCAAAGGTATGTTTTTAATGTCCCTGTTCTTCAATGTCCCTGCTCTCAGAGAGCTCCAATCTGACCACTGCCTGCACAAAAGGCAGGTCACCAGGTAATTTCCCAAACCTTATTCTTAGAAGTAGAGCAAAGTTACTCCTTTCAGACACAAGATGTTGAAATTCTTCATTCTTTTTTTTCAAGAAACTGATATTCTGATTTTGCAGAGACCAACTGACCCACTGGACAAAGCATCAGGCCATTCAGCATACCTTGGTTTTATTCCTGAACCTGGTGTGGTCACAATCTTCAGCAAGTCATTTCCCTTCCCATGGCATGGGAACAACCATGACCACTCTGCTCTGCAAAGCACTTACAGACCTACTGATAAAGATCAGCTATAGAAACACCCAAGCTCCCTGCTGGATAGCCAGAGTGGTCCCGCTCTAAATACAAATACCTATAGGACATTCAAAACATAGCAAATAATAAATAAAACTGCTCATTTTTGCTTTCCTAAGGTTTTCAGAAAGCAGGAGTGGCCTTCTGGCTGGGTGGACCAACTCTGGTTTAAGAGGCTTGCATTACAGCCTTAACAGTTTGAGAACCCACAGTGCTGTTGTTTGTACTGGCAGCACTTCGTTATGTGACCCCTTGGGAACAATATTATTTTCACTGACAGTAGCTCTTGGCATAAGCTGGTGCCAACCTACTATGGACTGGATAGTGGGAGTTCTTAACCACTTCCAGAACAGCTGTACTTTGCTTGTTTGTAGAAAACCATTAAAGTTTATCTATTTCAATCTCATGAAGTAGTCAAGGCATCACTGTATAAAGAGCTTAAGAAGGATTCAATACGCAAGGAAAAAAAATTGTTCCCTTGGATCATACAAGCAATTCCTCAGCAAAGTAGATCAGCTGACCTGAATAGAACCTCAGCAGCACTCGAAGCTCTGCTACCGGCACCTTCAAACAGTCTGCAGAATGGGATCACATTAACCCTGATAACATCTTTTTTATGCTTGACAACCTTTGGTCTGGCTGTTGAAGCAGGAACAAATGAAAACTCAAGTGCACTCCATCTCCCAAAGGATGTTTGTTACCTCTGAGATAAGGAAGGACTTGAAAAACAAAGCTGTTCAAAAGTCTCTGCAAACATGCCAGAAACCACTGCATGCCTGCAATCCTGATCACATAGCACATGGAGTAACATGGAAAGTAGTGTACAGTAACCAGTAGATATGGAATAGGATTAGAACACAAACAGTTTAGAATATACAAACAACCACTAAAAAGCAGCTTAGGTAAATTTAGATTTCACTAGATTGAAGTTACAGAATCAGAAAATATCACAGATGCAGGACGAAGATGAGTCTTGTCTATTATTGGACATGGAGAAACAGACCAAGTGCCAAGTATGTAACAGATACAAGTTTTATTTAGTATGATAAGATCATAACCAACTAATACAAATTACATACCTCATGCAGATTAAGGTATTAAAAAAGTAAAAGATGTGCTCAGCACTCCCATAATGTCACAGAAACATCTTTAGATAGAACATCCTTCATGAACAGAAGACAGCCTCTGAAATCAGGCAAGACTACCACCCTAAAGAGGCAGATTTCCTTACTGACATTCTTTACTCTTAAAGTTAATTATTTGCCTTTCTTCTGATATACATGTTTATTTTAATTCTCTATTCATGTAAAAATTGTTTGCACACACTTGATTTTACAGAAGCACGTGGATATGTCACATCATGTCTATACTGCATTATTCTGAATTTACACACTGTAAATTTACACACTCCAAACTCCATGAAGTCTACAACTCCTCCTTTCTACTGCTGTGGAAGTTTGAATCCTCTGTGTGGGGATGGGTGTTTCTTTATGTCTTGAGATTTTCCAGCTGGTGCCAGGGAGTTTTCTCATTTTGATCTACAGTTTTGAAGGGCAGGATGTTGTTCCAACAAGAAGCCTTCAAAAACGTCACGAGTAGAACTGGTCCTTATAAGGGTTCTCCATGCTCGTAATTTCTTTTCAAGACAGCATGGGCGAGGCAAGACAATGCCTGCAAAGGTGATCCCTGCACCTCTGGCTTAGAATATGTTCAGATGTTCGACCAAACTCAATTTAAGCAAAAAGTCACAGAATTTGACAAGCTACAATTATGAGATTAACACCCTCTGTGATAATACTCCAGTCAAATTCATAGAAACAGGAAGTATTAAACTGTGTTGCACTAAATGCTTTATGGAGAAAGTAAATATGAACAAATTGTTTTAGGCAGCATAAATAAATAAATATATAAATAAATCTTCCTTCAATTTGTTCCACATGAGCCTCTTGTCCCACATAAGCCATGAATCCCAGTAATTACCCAGGTCTTAGAAAAAAACCCTCCAGAAAACTAGACCTGGTATTTAAAGCATATAGTTCCCATTTCTTTCATCATTTGTATACATTAGGAAGTCTTTAAACAATCAAAAAGGCCCATTTTGATTTTCCTTTACAAGAAAGGTACTATTCCTTAAACAGAAAAGAAACCTCACAATTTGAAAGCCAAAGAATTATAAGATTTTTCTAATTTTACATCTGATTATCTGAATTAATTAACCTTTAATTGCATTTGCAACTATTAACCAGTTTTGTATCCCAACAGAAGTCCCACCATATGATGCCTGTATGCTAGTCAATCTCACTCCCATACTCACTCATATGCAAAAAAACAATAAAAAAAAATGAGTGCTAGAATCTAAATCAGCACCAAAAACATGCATGCAGTCGGAAAAACAAGTTCATAATACTACAGCAGTGCAAGGATCCAAGGTGAACTGTATGTTATGAACTTGAACATACATGCTTGTGTAAGATGTATCTCTTGGCAAAGAGACTGAATTCCCTGTGATTTCAACAAGATCTCTGTACATTAGATGCTATAATGAAGATTACTTCTCCAGAGGGACTGTTTGGGGGTCCATCTCACCATGGAACAGGCCAGGAGTCCATCAGATATCAGGATAGTATAGAAAATATAGAAGATTATATAGAAAATATAGAAGATTATATAGAAAATATAGATTATGCTAAGGGATTAAATATAGTTGGCACAATTCAGTGAAACTCCGTTAAGCAGCCTTCCTACTCAACTGACCATAAGCCTTTGTTTTAAAACAGAAGTTTTTTGGCTTGAAAGTTGTGGATGACCTTTTTAAAGCTGTTTCAAAATGTGCATGATGAAGTAACCACAGCCTCCAGCTGCATAATCTGAAATAACAACCCAGAAGGGTACCTCAACCCTCACTAAAGACAGCAGTCATAGCATTATAACTGTTTTTAAAAAAATGCTCATTAGAATACAAAAGAGAGAAGCAGAAGGACACAATGTGAATATAAGAATGCTTATCAGTTGTGTGAACTAGGGCATGTAAAAGAAAACCAGAACAGCCTCTGCGTTACCCACAGCCAAAGCATAGGAGTTTATCCTGAACAAAGCAACCTCAAAGAAGCCAGCAAATAGATCTGCTGATGCCATTGTCCAATCAGAGAAAAAGACTCAGGCATCATTGCCTTTTCTACAGGGTCACATTTCCATCACCTGAGGACAATCAGTCCTGGCAGCCAGTGCTAGAAAAAATACCTTTGAGGAACTTCCGACCACCCGACTAAGGAGCAGCTCATGCATTCCCTGTGCTACCTGGGGCACCCTCCTTGCCACACACACCACTGTGCAGGATTCTTCCAGGATCCTCCTTAACATATCCATGTAAAGCAGAACTGAGCCACCACCTTCTGCTTTACCAGACTGAGTCTTCATCCCAAGATTCTTGAAGGTATGCTTTGTCCTATCAAAATAAAAGAATCAGAGATAAACATTGACCATGTTTTTTCAGGTCTAGGGGCAAAGAGAATTAACTTTCTTTCTCTCTAGTATTCTGCATCATAGCCAATGTTCACAACATTGATCACTTCAATATGCTGTTATCCTCCTTACACTTGCCCACTGTATCGTGGTTACCAGCCCACCCAGGTTTAAAAGTCAGTAATAAATATTACTTTAAGTCAACAAATATTTTTTGACCTATGCAAATCAGGAATTGGGAGAGAGAGGTGAGAGGTGGGAGAAATCAGGAACTGCTGCCTTTAAAAGTTGGTTCAAGCAATATGCCCACGGAAGATGCTAATTTGTTAGAGAATTTAGACTGAAAACAGGGAAACAAAGTGATCCAGAAGATTAATATACTTCAGTATTCCCCACCAGAGTGACTGACTGTCAGACCAGCAGAGATGATAAACACAGATCTATAAATACTAACAAAAAGCAAGATGCCAGTGACATTCTAACAGTCTGTTGTGATGCTCAGTCTGCCCTCACCAATCAACCAAGGAAGACTGGATGCGCTACCAAAGTCAGTAATAACTCTTCATACTCTTCTAGCCTCTTCACCATAACAATCTCAAAGGCCCATCCAGCTCAATAGCAGCAAGGACACCTGAGCCATCAGTTAAACTCTTGCAGTGGAGCAGATTGATGGCAAATCACCACTTACTGTAAGAGACCTTCATTTTGAGATACACTGTCTTCAAGAACTGGTTGTTTCTCACTCTGATCAACTTGCTCACTGCTTCATTCTTTCCCACACCAGCTTTCTATAGATGACTTTAAACCAGTCCTTGTCTCAGTGGAACCACCACCACCACCACAAACACATGGGCTTCACCTATTTCATCTAAGCTAGCCTAAGCCTATGGGATAATATATTTATTTAGTCACCTCTCAAGTGCCAAAAATAACTTTAGCAAATGTAAATGGAGTTCCAGCATCTTCTTGGTATGCAGAGACACACAGACATTTCTTCAAAAAGCAAAGCCTGTAAAAAACATATTTTTTTTTCACTGCTAATCTATTCACTGCGTTTTCTCTAGGCAATGCCATAATACCTGTTGTAGGCACTGGACACACCAGAAATTAGCTGCTGAGGGCTTCTGGGAAACCATTCCTGGTCAATAAACCCTTGCCTTGGAATTCATCTCCCTGCTCCCTCCACCAGGATATTATCAAAAGATCAAATAGGTTCACGAACAACAGAGTAATGGGAACAGGAACACTCTGGGGTTTGGAAGATTGCATAGAAGGTGCGTTTGCATGTTTTTAGCATGCCTCATGCTTGTTGACATTTTTAACTTCTCCACTGTGCCAAGAGATAACAATGACTTAGAAGGGAAAAAGTCATGACATAAAGAAACAAGCATACACATACTGAAATTGGAGTTGGCTCAGGCTGAAAAGATGACTCACAGACCCTAAGTATTTAGCTTCATTTCTAAAAGTCAGATAACAACGAGAATTGCTAAAACAAGGGATTAAGATTCACTTTGTTTTCTTGCTTTACTCAAATAAAAGATTAAAAATCAGGTTTTCAGTTTTGGAAGTCACATAAAATTTACCATTAGCTCTTCAATGCCAGGGGCCAGCTTTTAACTCTGGTTTATAAACCAGACATAAGTATTGGCTCTGGATAGCTTCTTTGGAATTATTTTTATTTACAGAATGGAAGAATATATTTCCTTATCCACTCCCACCACCCTGCCATAAATTTTCCTGTAACATGTCTTGCTATTAATAAGCAACTGAAGTAGGCCCTTTTCTACAGCCACAATAAACGGATTCTCAAAGAGCATGTGTTTGCATTGCTTTTAGTAAGACCACAACTCTGATTTAATAGCAGTGTTGTAAACAGCAATCCCAGGTTCTTTTCCACCAACTAGCTTTCCAGTTAGTCATCCCCAAGCATTGCATGGGATTGTTGTGACCCAAGGGCAGGACTCAGCAGTTTGCCTTGTTGAACCTCACAGGCCACAGTTCATCGACCTAGTCTGTCCAGATCCCTCCGCAGAGCATTCCTATCCTGCA
>JBCJKH010070769.1:0-12654 GCA_039877255.1 Loriculus beryllinus
TTTACTGTTAGGGTGGTGAGGCACTGGAATGGGTTGCCCAAGAAAGTTGTGAGTGCTCCATCCCTGGCAGTGTTCAAAGCCAGGTTGGATGACGCCTTGGGTGGCATGGTTTAGTGTGGGGTGTCGCTGCCCATGGCAAGGGGGTTGGAACTAGATGATCTTAAGGTCCTTTCCAACCCTAACTATTCTATGATTCTATGAAATCAGGTTTTCTGGAACAGTTCATAACTCTGTAGTATGGTGTGCTCAACAGTGACAAATTGTGACTGGTTGTTCTATTCCGATTTAGATTTTCGGGATTAATCTTGGCTATCATCTTACTTTTTTTTAAATGTTAAACTGTTCAAATTGAATGCTCTGGCACTGAGTGCTATCTCAGTTGGCAGGCTGTTCAGAAGTGGGGATTCAGCTTTTTGCTGTGAGGTAACTGTTTCCATATTTTTTACTGAAATAAAAAACTGTAAAATTGCAGAAAGTTGGTATAATTTAATACTAAGTTTTTCTCTCATTCAAAATAAGCCCTTACCTGATAGTAAGCTACGCTGTCTCAAACCTGATAGTGCTTCTGTCTTCCAGCTGCCTTGGTCCTGTTTCTCTTTGTGTTCACAGAATCATATGGTAATGCTTTCTCAAATATTAACTCTGAAATCAGGGCTGGAGGTGATTAATGAAACTTAGATTCTTCTGGAAATGGCACAGCTCATACAAAGGGAGTCATTCATGCTGTGGATCTAACAGGAGGCTAACTACTTCTACGAAGCTTATCGTATGCTAACAAAAAAGGAGGAAAAGATTGCCAACTTAATTTCAAGCATTGGATCAATTTTGTACGTGAAACATGCAAGCAAGTGAGAAAGGGAAGCATAGTCTCTAGTATTGACCACTTAACATGTGACTGATGGTAAAACTCTTCAATTTTTTGTGTGATTCCTGGGTTATTAATTTTTGGCTCCAAGTCTCATATTCCATACTTTTCTGAAACACCTCTGCTCAGGTTTTGCCTGCCAAATATTGCTGTTCTAAACAGGTGAAACTGTTTCAAAATAGGTCACTTGCCTTAAGGGTTAGCACTTGTGTATTTTGAAAGCCAAACTCTTTTGGACACAGAAAAGGTATATGATCTCACCAATTAACAAGACCACCTTTATTTTAAAGCTCTTTTGTTTCCAATTTACACATCTGGGACTCCTTTTATCTGTTCTAGCTTCAAGCTTTATTTACCTTTCCTAGTGTTTTATCTATACAGCTTAGGATCACCTTAATGTAGTGTAGTTCTGTTGTATTTCATACTGGTTCACCAGGTGAGGCTTATTCTTGTAATCTTTGAGTGAATGGTCATATTGGTGAGGTGTTTTTTTTGTTTTTTGGGGTTTTTTTCCTGTAGTTTAAATTAGTAGTTATAATTAACTGGCATAGGTACATTACTTAATCATATTCTGATTCTGCTGCCTTTCAACCTTTCTCAGGTTATAGACTCCTTAGAAAAGGGGCAAAAAACCAAATAGAATTAGCCACAGAGGTAGAGATGCCAGGTTAGAAGCATTTGCATACCTATAGATGCCATTCACATTCTTGCCTGTTTTTTAACAGATTTATTATAGAGGTATCACCTTACATTTGTACGCCTGAATTTTGTCCCACAATTGTTGCTCCTTCCTCTTGCTTAGCCATTTCTTTCTATATGAAATTAGTCTATTTCTCATGCATTATCAAATATAGCTCATATGTTTAATGATGCCCTTGGCAGACCAGCAGTCTAGTTGACTGAAGGCAGTACTTTCCCACACAGTGCCCAGCTCTGAATTAGTGTACTGGTTCTGGACTGTTGAAAATCTGTGGGCTGACATATTTAAAGATGTGTGATGTTATTTTGGAAATATTCATTAAGGTAATATTTGTATATGATTTTAATATTATAATTCGCTGTTCATACTCTAAATTTGGGGATTTATAGAAGCCATTCCCGCAACTGCAGTTCTAGTTACTACTTGTGCAAAAGCAGATTCTACATACCACGTAATTTATTCATGCCGTTCATCTCTGGTTTTGCTTTATACTTTCAAAGTAGAATGTTAGGTCATTGTTTTTCTTTGCTGTGTAAAAATTTCCAGTCTCCTAATGTATTGTTTCCCAATGGAATCAGGCAAGTGCTTTCTGAGGATCTTAGACTGGAGTCCATCGTGCTTCCAAGTACTTCCTGTGGCTGGGACAAGGTATGCAGGATGGAAGAAAGGGTAGTGGGGCAAATGTTGGCACAGAAGAATGTCATTAGATTGTGAAAAGTGGTCCAGCAGAGGGCCACCAGGTGAAGTTGAGAACTCCAGGGCTGGATTAGCTGGAGCATTGTATAAAGATTCCCAGCGCTGTGGCACTGGTCTTTGCTCTTTCTCTCTAGCTCAGGAAGTTTTTTATGAATATTGCTGCAATAAATAGAAACTCTGCAGGTTGAAAGTAAATTAGAAGAGCACATTTAGATAACGCAGTCAGCATCTGCTCTTTTTCACTTCTACTGACATGTTTTGTCCATCCCCATGTTATGCTCTTAAAAATCTTTACTATTACCTCCTGTTGAAACTTCGTCCTGTTGTTAAATATTTTATCTTCAGTCATCTTGAGGTAGAGATTTTACTGGTAGAAGGGAGTCGACAATTTGGAGCTGCAGTAACGTTTCAGAAGAATGTGACATCACTCTGGTATCAGCTTTCTCAGAGGCTAGCAATCCTGACAGCTAAGTTGCTTTTTCTCTGGGTCACAGTTGTGCAGTCCTCACTGGGGAGCAGCTTCCAAGAGAAAAAGGTTGTACCTCACATCCTTATGTGTTTGTTGTTGTATGTGTGTCAAGATTTTGATAAAGAATGAATTTTCCTGGAGACTGGTGAGTAATTTTTATACATTTTACTGTTTTTCTTGAGACAGAAAGCATTTCCTCCTTCTTTGGGAAAACACTTTTTTAAAAAGAAACCCGGCATTCAGTAATTCACAATGTATGCAAAGTTGCACACAACACCCAAGGTATTCCAATTAAGATTTTAAATAAGAGCTTAATTTTAGGTAGAAATCAAATGGTTACTAATATGCTAATGTAATTGTGTATAAGTTCCAAGATTTTTGTTTAGACATGCTTGTCTACTAGACCACATGTCTAAGAGATTGAATGTAGCAGGAATCAGAGGTTTACTTTTTTTAATTAGCTCGCTGCACTGAGTGTGAAGTACTCTCCCAATAGACACTTAAAAGTTGCCTTATTTTAACAGAAACCTCATACAGCAATGTTAATAGATGACCATATTTCAGATGTTATTTTGGGAGTTCTATATGCAAGTAGAGGGGGACCAAGTGTCAAAACAGATGCATTTCCAGTCACTGTTAAGTATCTCTATGTATATCATCTGTCAAGCTGTATGTCTGTTTCTTTATGAATGCCATATATTGAGCTACAGCATCTGTCAGCATAAAAATTATTTAGGAAAAAAGAACAATCCAACCCACAAAACCGTATCTGGTTATAGCTTAAATTTTAAATAACTGCAGTACACTTTAGTTTTCACTTCATGGTAGCTGTTTTCGCATCACAGAAGAAATAGAAAATATATGCTTTCTTTCCTTCTCCCTAGCTCTTAAAGGTCTAATTGTAAAAGTGCTGCAATACTATAACATTCAGAAACTGTGGCAGATTCCAATTTTGAAAGAGTTTCTGTTTTAATATACCGATAATCTTTCATATTATAGTAAGAAAATTACAGCATACCTATCTACACAGAGGTGGTTTGAAAGGGAAGCCCAGAGTTTTGCTGTGTCACTTTGGTTTTGGTTTCTTTTGATGTTTTCTTTAAGGATGACAAGTCTTGATGGATGAATATATGCAAAAATGTCTTATTTGTCTGCCTTAAGATTCTGGGGAGTAGAGAAACTCATCTTGGTAAAAGTCAGATACTGATTTCCAGCAGGAAATCATTTCCAGACTGAATTTAGATGATCTGAATCAGACCTGCAGCAGGTAGCTGTGTGGATGTAATATGTTACTTTCAGAAGCCTGTGCTTAGGATAGTTTCGTTAATGCGTCAACTGGCAATTTTTATGATATAGTAGTGATGATATATTGCAGATACAGAATTGATATCATATTTACAGTTTATGTGATTTGGCAGGTTACGGTTAACATAAAAATTCCTTTGCAGCTCTGACTCTTCATGTAGGTGGTTGGCTTCCAACCGAGAACTAAAAGCAATGAGCTGTGGGAAGTGCTTTTTAAATTATGTTATAAAAAATACAACAGTTTTCAATGTCATTGTAGTTTCCAAATAAATTTTAATGTTAAATTTGGGTAAATTTTACTTTTTTTTACATTTCATTGTGTTTATCATACCTGCATGGCTTGCATTTCTTAAAAAATAAAATCTTGGTAAGTTAAACTTTATTATCAGTTGTATCACTTTTACTTAGTGTAATTTGGGCTTAGCTGAAATAGGCTTTTATAGGTAGTTATATCAGATGGTCTGCAAAGATGCTTAAAGTGTGTTGTGCTTTCTGATATGTAAATTCTATTGAATGTACTATTAAATGGAAGTTATACACAAAACATGAGGTGCTGATAGCATTTTAGGTTAGGAGTCATAGGAGTTGAATTGCATAAATAGATATTATGCTGTTCTGTTGGCTGGAATTTAGGATTGTGCTTAAACTTCTAATTTGCTTCTTTACCAAAAGAAAACATGCAGCCATACTTTTAAATAATCAGGATAACTTCTTGAATCCTTTCCAGGAAAAAAAAAAGGGGAGAGGGGGAGTGGAATGACAGAGGTCTTTCTTAAACACAGGTCTAAAGATACTTATTACATCTGTTAGCTGTATCACATAATTGTTAATACAAAACTTTCCGGGTTTGTTGGTTAGCTGAATAGAGCTATAGTTAGTTTGAGTTAGCATGGTGATGGCTGGAATTTTCCAGTAGTTTTTTCCTGCCTATAGGGGTGACAGTCTTCCTCACAAGTTTCACATTCTCCTGGGATTTTTTTGTTGGTTTTGTTTCTGGTTTTGCCTTTTTTTGTTTGTTTGTTTGGTTTGGGTTTTTTTTAAGATTAAAAAGATGCAGTTTAGGTACAAGCAAGTATCTGTTAAACCTTAAAGTATTCCTTGATTGAAATATATGGCTACTTAATATAGGTTAAAATAGGAATATATCAATGTATTTGAGGGTACGTGTCACCAAGCCAAGTGATTGAAAGAAACTTATGGCTTTGCTTCTAAACTAAGTTGTATCAGTTTCATCAGTCTGCCTATTTTACTGGGGAGGGAGAACAGGGAGAGGGGTTAAATATGTTTCTTCTGGTGTTGAAACTCCTATTTTGTCTAAATAACATGATCCCTAAGGGAACACAAACTGTGAATGTTTTGTGACCTATGTTTTCCCTTTATCTGGTTTTAGAAACACATTTCTTTCACAAAGAGTGAAAGTTACCATTCTGCCAGAAATTTTCGAAAGCATAAAGCGTTTGTTCTGGGGAGTGGTGAGAGGAAAGGGTTGAATTTCTTGCACCTGAGAAGTGAAATAGTTTAGAACAATCATCACTGAACAAATTCTTTACCTCAAAATACCTTCTACCTAATGAGGAAATATATAAACAATGTTCATGGCAAGGCATTACCACTTGTTCACACATGCTCTTGGTGAAGCTGTTAAATTTATTGCTTGGACGTAACATTTTATTTTAGTTGCCTCATATATTGACTTGTTTTCATCTTCTAGAATGTTCCTTCCATGCAAAATACTGAAAACACTGTGTGAAGACAGTGTTTGCATCTATTAAACTACTATAAACATCTATAAACTATTATACTGTGGGATCAAAGTTCTAGTTTAGTATTAAATCATGAAAAACTTAGTTATGTAGCAATGCCAATCATTTTCAGTGTTGGAACTATCCAAGTAAAAGAGAAAATTAACTTTGTCTGATCTACCAATGTATATTTTGCCTTGTGCATTTTCTGTTCTTTTAAAATGCATTAAATAGGTCGAATTGTTTGATGTGGATGGTTTTGCCTTAGTTTTCACCAGGGAAAAGGCATGAGGAGGGAGGAACTCATGGGAAGATTTTTGCTGACTTGTCATTGGCAGAGCATTTCCAGACTCCCTGCCCTGACATCCAGGGAATAGGAGCAAACTGAGTGTTAGCACACCCTGCAGTCCGTCGACATCTGGAAGCTTCCCAGCCTGAGGCAATAATACAACCAAACCCCATACTTTGACACTGAATAGAAGAGTTATTCAAGTGATATTTTGTTTTCAACATACTAGATTTACTTTTGTGCCCATTTTTCATGTGGAATAAGAAATTTGCTGGTGAATTATCACCTTCCCCTCCACTTTTCCTTTGCTTTATGAGACTCAAATGAGATAGAAGGAAAATCACTAATACTCATAAATAGCTTCAAAGGTTGTGGTTTGACATTACTTTTTCGTTGTCAAGCCCATCATTGAGGAGTAACATTATTGTACATACAGCCGTGGACAGCAGCCTTAGGGATTTCATTACTGTGTTGGTCAGAGCTGGCATACACAATAAAAGGCTGATAAGGAGTTAGAGCTGGTCTGTGATACCTGCTCTGTGATCTTCAGTGTGCCTGAATCTTTAGTGGAGAGTAATCTTGAGTTTAAAGCAAATAAACAAATGAACAATGCTCTCTTCTGTGAGGAAGGGCATGAGGTGTTTTTAGTGCAACATCTAGTTGTGGTGGGTTTCTTTTGCTTTGTAACAGTGATAAAGTATTGTGCCACTATAAACCTGGTTGTAAATGTATTTCAAACCCCCATCCTTTGTAGCCGGGAGAGGGGGTACATCCGTGTAGAGGTTGGATACATATAAAGAATGCTAAGACATTGTGGATGCCAGAAGAAAACCATTCTGAAACAGTTTGATGTCAGAAGGTATGTAACATGTAGAGGTGTATTGAGTGGCTGGAGATCTGTAAAAATTCTGCATAGCATAGTTACTTTATAGATCTGGAATATCTCTGAAATTGCTGATTCTGGAAACACCTTATGAGGTGGGAAGTGTGAAAACTTTTTTTTTTTTTTTAACAAAACTTCTGTTTTATAGTCTTGAAATGTAGCCTAAAATCTGCTTTTGTGATAGAATGTGTAATCCAGCAAGGGAAAAAAAAAAGGGGGGGAGGGGGAGGGAAGGAGGAGGTGGAGTTTTCACTTCTGCGTTTCATATGAAAACTTACTGCCTCGCAGATCTCTTCCTTATGTTCGTGTTTTCTAGTGGTAAAAGGAGAAATGAGTAATACTCCATATGGTAAACTTCAGTTAATTTATCTTCCTGGGTATGATTTTACTAGTCCTTTAAAATTCCTTCTAAAATGAGATTCAACATAAGAAAAACTTAAATAAGTTCTAAAAGAGGTTGATGCAAGATAGTGTTCCCACCAAATAGGATGGTATTGGATTTTCTTTGTCATTTAAAAATTCCATTGAAGTGACCTCCTCTGAGTGTCTTCCATCCAAGCTCTCCTTTGATCCTGAGCTCTTGCTCTGACACAAATAAAACAAACTGATTTGTCGTTTGTACATAGTGTGTTTCTTTATGAAATGAGGCTTCACCAAGATTTTTATATTAATTTCAGTAGATTGTGGCAGATGTGTGTGCATGTGTGCACATCAGAAAATCCTAGCTGTTGGGATTAAAACTCAAAAAGTTGTCACTAATACTATTCACATTTGATTACTCAATATGCAAGAGAGCAACCTACTGGAGTTGAATGAAGATGGCTTGCATGTGGCATGCCACAATTCCAGCAGCTTGGAATTTCACAACAGCTTGAAATACTACCTGTGAAAGAAAACAGCTCGCGGGTTTTGGCTCTCGCTGAGGTATGAATTTAATGCAAGAAAATGCTGGCAAGGTCGTCAGATGCATCATGTCTGTTCAAGAGGAGGTACTGTCCCACAGTTTCTCCTGCTGCTCCAGTTAACCTATGATTGTAATTAGAAGAAACAACCTGGTGTGCTGTTTCCTGAAGCAGTGTGTGTTGCTTGGTCAGCAATAGTTTTTAATAAAAATTGTTATATCAGTTGTATTGTGGAGAAAGGGTACAGTTGTGAGGTTCAGGATGTAAAGCTAAGAACCTGAATAATACTTTTTCGCTATGTATGTTTCCACGTAGCCAACAAATCTGCTGACAGTTCATTCTGTAAATAAGCTGTAGTTGTTCCTTTGCGTTTATGAAGGAAATGGATAATGCAGAACAATCTGTGTAGGTGTTGAAACTGAAGATGTGAAAATACAAGGCGATGCAGCCAAGAAATACTTTTGTCAGATGAAAATTTCCAAACTTCTCGAACTAATGGTTCGATTATATGACACCAGCAGGCATCAGAGTGATTGACAATCTGCTTATAAGCACTGGGTGCTAGATGTAAACTCTTGATCAGATGGGATGCTAAAACTTTATCTGATAAATTGAATAATGATATAACTGGATAATGACCTTGTTCTTGTGGTACTTATTTTGGCACATTCACTTTTTAAAATACCTGATTGTATGCTTTACAGCACATTCCAAAAAATTAAATCTTTTATTTTTAATGTAATACATCCATTTCGTAAAAGAAAGTACCTTGAATAGTTAATTCATGTTTACCCATCACACAATTTTTTTTTCTTTATTTAAGAAGGCCAAATAGCTTTAATCTAGCAATTTGGTATTGTAGTTACTCTTCATCTGTTCTACTTCCTTATGTAATAATGACTAAGTGTGTTGCTGAAGTTGTGATAAGTTGTTGCTAGCGCTTCATTTATTTTATAAGAAATGTGGTATTGAGATGGCGAAAAAGTAGCTAAAGCATTATGTAAAGGAAATAGTACTTAAGCTTGTATGCAGATTGACTTGCGTTTTTTGCTATTTGTAGCTAGGTTGGTTTTAAAATCAATGGATTTTATCACTTTTTACTGTGAATAATCTTTATATGGAAGATTATATCCTTTTAACCACTTTTTCTTTCTTAGTATTCAAATAAGTTGGCATTTTTGAGATAATTTTGGGGAAGATGCTTGATATAAAAGACTGCACAGCTAGGAATCTTTAAGTATCAGATGATTGCATTTCATGACATTATCACAGTATTACTTTTTCTTTGTGCAGTCTGAACTAACAGAAAGGTATTCCAATATCTATGGCTCCTGCCAGATCTGATGGTGCATATAATAACAGATCAAGAAAAAGCAACCTCAAATTTTATTTTAAAGAGTTGGGTTTCTTTGGTTTGCTTTGTTTGGGGGTTTTATTGCATTTTTTTAGATGAATCTTGACTAATCACCTGTAGCTAACCTTGGATATTTTCCTTTAGACCACCAATGTTCAATTTTGTGCTTGGTAACAGAGGGAAGGTGCCAACCTCCAGTTCCCAGCCATCATTTGGCTCTGCTTATCTCTGTGACATATTTCTCAGCCTCTTTCTTGTTGCATAACACTGTGTGCTTCCATTATTTTTTGATCATACGCATCCAAGCAATGAATTAATGCTGTAGACTAGTATCACTAAACAGCGAGAAGATAGATTCAGTGCTGTAAAGGGCTGTTTTTGCTAGTTGCTCTGACAGGTATTCTTGGCACCAACAATTAGGCATAGACAGTCATGTCACCTAACTCTGACAGTCAGAGTTAAACTCACCATAGGAGCGTAAGAGACGTTGCAGTAGATCAGACGGTGGGTCCATCTGCCCTGGCACTCTCTGCTTAGTGAGGACTTGTGTTTATGTTTAAGACGAATGTGTGAGGAGACTTAGCACCACATCAAAGTGTGACACCCTGTGGTATTTTCTTGTGGATAATATTATAATGTTGTATTTCTGAAAAGAAGTAATTGCTGAAGTGTTGACACCTGCCTAGATTTTAGAAATACTTTAAGGTACCGAGACAAATAGAAGGGAATGATGAATTTAAAACCAGAGAAAAGAGAGGAGATGTGGCCTCTTTGCAGTTAGAACAGTTCTCAAGGTTTCTCAGAAGCCTGCTTGGCATTCATACCTCTAGACTAAAATATGTTGTGTCTTCACCAGGATCTTTTATATAGACTATGAGCAAATGAATACAAAGTGCAAACATTAAAATAATATGTGAGCATTTCAAAAAACAAGGTAGGTTTTCAACAGGATATGAGTGTGCAGAGAAAATCCTGAAATAACTTCCTATCTACTTGTGATTTCCAACAAATCCCAAACCAGTTCTATTTCTTGCTAATGTTTCAGTCGTTTGGAGTCTTCTAAAACAACTTGCTGCTGTTCTTCTAAGACAAAAATACTGTTTTTCTGAAATGATCAGCTCCTGAGGCTGAACCCTAATGGACTGAAAGAAACAGGAGAGTTGAGCAAGGCCCAGCTGTGCCCTTGGACCTTGGAGATGACAGCTGACACGTTCAGTGTTGCAGTTCAGTGCCATGCTTTATACCCCATGTGTCTCTGTACTTGAACTTTACGTCATAAGCAATGAATATTTTTAATAGAGTTTGTACTCTTTTGTCTGAGATGAATGCAGGCCCACACATGGTGTAAGCTTCAATTAATTATCCTCTGGGGTCTGGTGCACATATTTGCATATGCTCTATCAGTGGACCACCAAGATTATTCAATTAAATCCTTACAATGGCTCTAAGAAGGCCTGTGATTGAAGTGTTAGTGATGACTGTTGATTTATAAAATAATTATTTTTCTAAATTTCAATGTCTATCTTTATTTCTTGCGTAATAGGATCTATTGTGAGGGAAAAGACTCAAATACAGGATGTGTCTGAATTGGGACCACAACTAAAACCGATGCACAAGTGAATGCACAGGCATTTCAGCTGCTTTCTTCTGTCAGATTGTTAAAATAAATATTTCTAAGCATTTCCCAGATGATAATGTATTTACTTTGCAGACACTTACCAGACCACTTTCTTTTCTCAGCAGACAGAGGAACTGTCTAGTTATGACCTAGTCATAAGCATGGCTTTCTTTTAAAAGTTCTACTGGGTTATTAATAGAAGTGTGTTGTTATTTAATAAAAATGGCCATTAGCTAGAGATGTGATTGCAGAAGTATGCCAGCTCCTAAGGCATTGGGAAAGGGATCAAGAAGCCATGGAAGTCATGTAGTTGTCTGAAGGTAGTGTTATGTTGTTACACTTCTGTGTAATCATAAATGATAACAGATGGGATAAGGGAAAGATACCGTAAGAAATCTGACTGAAGGTAGAAGACTTTTAAGAGAATTTTTTCTTTTTAAATACTTAAATACTTTTTCAAGTATTTACTTCTTTACTGCATATCAGATTTTGATCCTGATGTGTTTACTTACATCTGCGAAGCAACACAGTGTGATTTCACCAAACATCTTATAAAAGCTTGCAGTTGAATTTGAGGTAGTAGTTTACTGAAATTATACGTATTTTTGATAATATTTACATATATTGTAACTCAATAAAATTAAGCAGCTTTACATTTTTTGCAGTAGTCTAATTGAACAGCTGACTTATGCTATAACTCCTGCAGTTTAAAGGCTGTCACTTAGTTTGAGACTAAACTAAACAAGATTCTAAGTTATATGATACAAGAGTGAAAAAACATACTGGGCAAGTGGTATCTTTTAACAAAATTGAGTGAAGATAATTAACAGCTCTGAGGAGATCAAGAATGGAAGCGAAGTGGAATGTGAATTTTGAGGCAATGAGAATCCACAGAATTCTGGTTATTTCAGTAATAGGTAATTGTATGCTGTTACTGAAAAGTCAAAATTAGAGAGAGGAAGAAGGCACGACAATGAAAGCATTGAAATTGTTGCACAAAAGGAGTAGAAATTTGGGGAACTACAGGCACATTTTATCATTTTGTGGTTGTCTGGTTTGTTAAGTGAGAGAGGCAAAGACCAAGACTTTTAAGCGCTAAATATTGAAAATGGAAGTCATGCAGTAGGTAATGAACATGTGTTCATAGTGTGCTCTTTTATCTACATTGCAGGAAAAGGGGAAAAAATCAAAACAAACAAACAAAACAAAAAACAAACAAACAAACAAACCAAAACACCAACCCACAATGCCCAAACCCCATACAATATGGTAAAAACTGGGATAAAAAGAAATTTAATACAAAATGAATGTGTGGCAGAACAGATAATTGTAAGGGAACTGTAAATAGAGGGCCAATATAGCAATTTACTAAATACCTAGATTTTATGAAGGGGAATCACTGGCTCTTTTGAAATACTACTTCTGTATCAGAGAATGCTCCAAGCTAGTTGGGGGAAAAAAGAAAAAACCTGAGGTAAGTACTTGTAGGTTTTACTGTTCTTGTTGGCAAATGCACAACTGTTTCTGAATGAAACCCAAAGTTTTCTTCTTCTTTTGTGTCATCTGATTACTGAATCCATTGAGATTCCTTTTGAAATGAAAGTGGATTTTTGTTGTCTTCTTCTCCACAAGTTGGCTTTTACGTCTTCCACCCTTCTAACCTCTTCAGGAGAGGCAGCAGTGTGCCTCCAACAGCAGTGTTACTCCTGCATCAGGGAAGCGAGCTTTTGGGAAGCATTAACTGATCAGACCTATATGGTCAGTCTTCAGGAAAAGGTGGTAGCAGCCGGATTGGAGCATTCAGTGCTACTCCTGGTCCACAGGCCAGCAG
>JBCJKH010070773.1:0-22259 GCA_039877255.1 Loriculus beryllinus
GGTCTTTGTGCCAGTAGCTTTATACCTGTCTTCAGTACACAATGTAACATGACAGAGAAGATAAAACGTGGTTTAACTAGATAACAGCACTGTGATTACAGCCTGGCAAGAAACTGAATGGTGCACACCGGTGTTCTCACCCAAATCATATTTGATGCCAATTTTTAGGGGCCACTGAAGTCAGGCTTCCTTCTTGGTACTCGGTCACAATCAGCCTACAGTCTGTGGCACAGGACATGTACAGTGAGCTGATACTGCACAACATTAGAAACTGAAAACCTCAAACTTCTATCCAGCTTTAAGAGAGTATCTTCTAATGTCATAATTAATTGCAGAATGCACTCTCTTAAGGAAGAAGTGCCCACACAGAAAACCTCACTGACACTGAGAAAAGAAAATAATATATGTATTTTCTGTGAACTCTATTTTTTCTTTTCCAACTCCAAAGGGAAGAAGGGTGACAAACGTTGTGATAAAAAAGCAAAGCACACCTGTGCTTGCTTGCACCTTCTATAAGCTTCTTTTTTCCTTCTGAGCTTTCTCAGCAATTCCTTATCCATCTATGGAGGCCTTCTGGCCTTCCTTCCCCATTTCTTTCTTGTCAGACTGCAATGTGCCTGAGCTTGGAGCAGGTGGTCCTTGAATATTGATCAGCAGTCTTGGACATCCCTACCCTTGATGGCTTTATTCCTCAGATTATACTTTGAAGTGCAATAACAGATAAATCCTACATGAACTGTCCTAGTGGAAGTAGATCCATTTCAATACTTTAAAGCAGTCCTTATGAAGAAATAAAGGAGATGTGTGTCACAGTTCAAAAGTAGTACATTTCAGTGCAGTAACCTTTTTACCAGCATATGAGTTTTTAAAAGGAGAAATGAATCTGTTCATTTTGACAAATTTCATTGTCTGTGGTAGAGCTGCAAAACATCCCTTCTTCCCTTCTTCTGAACTAGGCATTTACTGCACTGGGCAAATGACATTTTAGTTGCAATTTTCTCTGCAAAAGAATGCAGTGTAGGTTGCATTAACACATTTTTGTGATTCTGATGGGAAGTGGCAGACAACTTAAGTCTTTAAATAGAAGATACCTGAATGTGTGAAGGGCAACAAAGGAAAGAGTAGACAGCATTTGAAAGAGAGCAACATTTTTGTGTATACAAATAGACCTCAGTGGCAATTTGAGCATCTTCTAAAGAGCAGTGCTCACTTTTGCAGCGAAGTATGAGACACAGCATGTGGGTGCAACAAACTATCACTTTTACCAAGTTTCTTGCCATATTTATGCAAAATCACACAAGCTACTTAACTATCTTAACTATTCAACTGCTATCCTTGGTTTTGTACTAGCTAAGCTTTGGTCATTTTCAACACTACAATTCACACCATCCCCGCTTATGAGCTCGTGTCCACATACCAACATTTGTTGTTCACACCAGTGATGTTTTATGGCTTTTCTGGTTATGTTCCACATACCTCCGACTGCCTGAGGTTTTTGGCAGGCCACCTGTATTCACATACATTTTGCTTAGCTAACAAGTAGGCTTTGATGCCATGAAAAAGAATTCCCAGCTCTGGGACAAACAGTTGATACAAAACTGACCGCTGTATAAGCATCACAGGGAATCTGTTTTGCTTTCCTCTGAAGCATTAAGACAAGTAAGGTAGCAAGCTGTTTACACAAGTGATTTGATAAGGTATAGCACATCTCGTCTTCCTTTGAGAGTTTTCTGCATGCATATCTATCATTTTAAAGTTATTGGTGCTAGGGGGTTTATCTCTTATCTTTATTTCAGCTCTCTAATGTTGAGGTAAATTACTTTCCTCCAAGAAAACAGATTACATATGTAAAGCTGAGAATGTGTTAAACATGTTCTCTTAGATCTAAACCACTGTTAGAAGAGAGGAAGATAGGGTGAGTCAGAAAGTCAGTTTTGTGTGGAATTTAAA
Organism: Loriculus beryllinus; assembly: GCA_039877255.1. Lineage (NCBI taxonomy): Eukaryota > Metazoa > Chordata > Aves > Psittaciformes > Psittacidae > Loriculus > Loriculus beryllinus. Next base: position 1,951 of record JBCJKH010070773.1, read on the forward strand.
GCCAACATGAACATGTCTGTGTGCTTGATACTAAGCAAGCTATTGCCATCTGATCAGAGTAACTTGCTTCCACAGATAGCTAGAGGAGAAAGAAATAGAATCATAGAATCATTAGGGTTGCAAAGGACCTTAAGATCATCCAGTTCCAACCCCCCTGCCATGATCAGGGACAACCCACACTAAACCATGCTTCCCAAGGCTTCGTCCAACCTGGCCTTGAACACAGCCAGAGATGGAGCATTCACAACTTCCTTGGGCAACTCATTCCAGTGCCTCACCACCCTAACAGTAAAGAATTTCTTCCTCATATCCAATCTAAACCTTCCCTGAAATAGAATGAAGTGAAAACTGGAGCAGCTACAGAAGAAATGTGTGAAGTTTTAGACACTACTGGGTAGAAAAGCATGTCCAAATGCTTCCTGTGTGGAGAAGTAGGGCTTGTTACAGCATAGTCTGTAATAACAGGGAGAGAAAGAGGAAAGCAGACTGGTGTTTTCCTGCCGTTGCTACTGTGTCCCTGGAAGAATGGCTTATGGTTTGCATAGATGCTTATTAGAAGCTGCCTAGAAAGAATAACTCAATCATAAAATCTATATGTTTCCCTACTCTACCTTGATTTATAAATCTGTATTATGGAGATAATAACATAGGAAATGTTTTGAGCAAGTTATTACAAATAAGTCTGATGATATAAATTATCACAAAAATGTTAACCCAACATTTCACTCCAAGCCCCCTAGTTTAGTAGTCTTGGCAGGTAAGTGTGCCAGTTTAAAAGACTAATACCAAAACATCTGTGCTTCAGCAGGATTATACATTTTTCTAGTTAACAAGTCTAGGGTGTTCTGTTTTGTCAGCCTGTGAACTCATATTCTATACACTATCATTTGTCAGAAGTCCATTTAGCTTTTACAGTCCCTTCGTTTTCCCACTTCTGAATTATGGTTTTCTGCATGCTTTGGTGATAAACATAATACGTAGTAGATAAAGTCTTATGTTCTGATTGCATTTTTTTTCCTTGTTTTAAATAATTACCTTCTTGTTTCCATTCTATGGTGAAATGATTTTACATCTTCAGCACTTTTTTTCCCTGTTGCTAATCCTACTCAGACACTAAATTTGGAAAAAAAGCTGAAACAAAACATAGAAAGCAGTCTGTGTTCTTACTTACCCTTAAGCCAATTAAAATACGGTTATATTGCTCCCTGTTTAGTTTCTTAATTTAATTTTGTGGAGTATGGAAATCACTCAACGTGAAATAGGCAGTTGAGACTGCCTACTATTCTTTGTTTTAAGTGCTGGGTGAGGACGCAGCTTAGTTTAGAGATTTGCTTTTAAAAAATTCTTGTTTAAAAAACATCTCATTTGTGCTTTTGTTAGAACATAAATAGGAATGGGAACATTCTGGAAAATTTCTCATTTGAATTGTATTTATAGAGTTCAACAGTGCTTTAGTTTTCTAAAGGCATGATGGACATCGGGAACTCCTCAGACACTTTTATTTTGAGGCAGAAGTAAACTGTTTGGCTTTGTGAAATGCTTAGCACGGTAGACTGGAGCTCTGAAGTACAGGGACATTCCAGGATGGTGAGTAATAAATAACTGTTATAACTTAAACTGTTTCAAACTCAACATAGTATGGAGCTTAACAGTAGAAACAAGTTTATCTCTAATTCTAAGTATAATGGCACTCTTAGAAAGTTTTGCTCTTCAAAAGCTCCAATCTAAGACGTGTAAGGATTTATGTGGAAGGTAAGCAGTTTGTGAGACTTGTCCTTGTCCTGGGACAGGAGTGTTATGAGGTACCCCAGCATCTACAGAAAGAGCACTCTCTATTGAACTTGGATAAAACCTCCCCTCCTTCTGAGAAAGTACCATTTGAGGCTGTTTGCCTGCACAAACTTGTCCATCTTGCTTGACAGTTTCCAGCACTCTCTGTGGGTAACACAAATGTCATGAGTATACAAAGATATCCCATGTTCTCGGGCAAAAAGATGCTGTCAAAGATTAAATTTGTAAAAGAAAAATTGTTAAAACTTGTTGATAAGTAAAATAGTAACAGTCACAACGACCAGATGGTGCACACAGAAAACTTGAAGAAATTAATCATTTTGTTCTCAAGGCTGGTAGCAAAAATATGATTGTTATATTTAAATGATGATAATTCACTGAAGGGTTTCAGAGTAACTGGAATTTCTTAAAACTCCGTCAAAATGGTAATGAAAGAATTGTAGGCCATATGATTCAGAACCAGGTAGCTTAGTTCAAGTACTAGGTAATGCTAGTTTGAGAGCCAGTTTGAACAGAGTTAGAGGAGAACTCCATCTTAGTTGGGAAAACAGTCACTGACAGCCCCATGTTTTTTTAGACAGTTGCTTGCTTAATCCAAACCTTCCCCCCTTATTTGTCTTTTATAGAATCATAGAATAGAATCATAGAATAGTTACGGTTGGAAAGGACCTTAAGATAATCTAGTTCCAACCCTCTTGCCATAAGCAGGGACACCCCAAACTAAACCATGCCACACAAGGCTTCATCCAACCTGGCCTTTAACACTGTCAGGGATGGAGCACTCACAACTTCCTGTTGAATCTTTTGGCCCTTGTGACATTAGCTAATGAAGTGTTTGACAGAAGACCAATATATTGGAAACCAATATACTTTAATTTTGTTGCAGGTTTTCTTTGTGGTTTTGTTTGTTTGTTCGGTTTGGTTTGTTTGATTTTTGGGGGGTTTTGTTTTGGTTTTGTTTTTAAGGGGGAGTGGAATCAAAATGAGAATATTGTGTTTGCACAATTTGACTAAATGACCTGCTGCATCTTTCCTTCTTGGCAGTGTTGTCACTTAGTCACTACCAGCAAAAAGAGATACTAGTCATAAATACTTATTTTAGGGTTTTAGCACAGAGTCTACATTTTATTTTTCAAACACTTGTATTTCTGGTCACATTTGTTGAAATAATATATATTGTTATATTCAAAAATGAAAACAAATTGATGATGTGTGCGAGCACAGGACCAGGAATGATCTAATGGTCTCCTGGATTTTCCTAATTATGTCTGGATGTGTTCTGCCTAAAAACATGACAGATGTGCTCAGGATAATGTAGTACTTCTGCTTGCTGTGAACTTTCTGTTCACAGCTGTGATCCTATGATTCTGCAGTTGTAAATCAATCTTTTTCAGCATTCTGTTACCTACTAGAGCCAAAGTAAACAAAATATAAGGCTTTCTACCATTATGGACAGGCAGCTCTCTAAATTTTCTTCTGTCTTTAAACACAGTTCTCCTATGAGGCTTTTTCAGAGAGATCGTTTTGTAGATATATAAATGTAATTAGATAAATATAGTTTTTCTCCAAAGGAAATAAAGCATTACAAGCTGTGTGTCTGGGGTACTTGGAGGATTATTTTCATCTTGCAATGCATGTGAAAGTAATTAATTTTGTGAATTGAACTGATAAGAAGAAATATTTTAAAAGATATTATTAAAAGTGTTAACAAAAGGTTTCAGGACTGCTACCCTCTAGCCCAGGTAACATTTTTGAAGATGTTTTGGGTAATGTAACCCCTCATGCTTGGCCATACTAATATGGTTTTTAATGAGTATGCAGTGCCTAAAGGTAATTAGGTCTGTCCATTTTTCAATTATCGCAACAAGATTATTTCCACTCTTACTTGTGCATTTAGGAAGCAACGTGTGCCTTATGCTCATTGTTCTTCAATGTCAGCAGTGTAGTATTAAAGGCAGTAGAGAGTAAACCGCAGTTGAAAGAAAAGAAAATGCAAACATAAATAAGAGTGATAGTATGTCATTTGTCTGTTTGATTACAGTTATTTTGGAGTATAAATTTACATTACCAGTAAGATACCAGCATAAAACTAGACCAAAAGAATCAGCTTAAAGAGAAAGAAGGTATTTTTTCCCTTATATTTAGCCTTTGTTGCACTTCCAGTTTCTCTTTCTGTGCCTCTTGTGCTATTGCCACATTTCTTTCTTTCTTTATTTTTCCTTCATTCTTCCATTGGACACATTTTTCCACGGCAATCAGTGAGCTCCACAATGTAATTGAACATCCTATTACATCTCCATTAAAGAAAAAACCCAAAACAACCAACTTCATGTCACACTTATCTTCCTTTTAGTAATGAATATGTGTTTCTCTAGTTCACTCTTGCTCAAAATGCGGGAAAAAAACAGGAGAAAAAAAGGTATTGGTTGATCTTCCTTCTTTCTTTTCCTCAAAGGACAGGACAACAGTGTTTTTGATAGATTTATCCTTGCAAGACAAATGAGAACATCCAAAGCTTTATGGATTGAAAATCAATGTGCATAAAGAATGAAAAATGGGCAATGTTATCAAGTGAATAATTTGCACAATCAGTGAACTCCAGAAAAAAAAAAAAAAGGCCATTTTCTTATCTCTAGTTAAGCTGGCAAACTCCAGCATAATCAATTTCAGCCGTGTCTTGCAACTCCCTTGTGAAGCATTCCCTTCTGCTGCAGCACAGTGTTTATGATTGCCTTACAATGGTCCCTGTACTGATAGAAGTTTAGTCCATTTTTGGAACTATTTAATTATATTTTTAAAAGGGTGATCAACAGTAATAGTTTTCCCCTGTATTTGAAATTGTTGCCTACACTTTGTGAGCCAAATTATTAATCTTTCTTTTAGAAACTTACCCTAATATTCCCTCATTTTGCTACACTGAAGTTCCATATTGGAAACTGCATTAGGGAAAATATTTTTAGCTAAGTGCATGCAGCTAAATCTGGTAATCTGGTAGAGCTATTTGCTGAGGAATAAGACCTACAACCAATTTTAGAACAAAGTATTAACTGTTCTTTTGCATTGGTGAACGTGACTTTTGCATTACTAAGGCTTTGTACCAATTGATTGTGCTTTTTAAGTATGAATATGGCTATTCTACTTCTTGACTACTCGTTCCTGGCATTTTCCGTGAGTAAATAGAATTAGGTTTATTTGGAGGACTCTGCAGAATGTCTGTTAATTGAAAACTTGTAAGTGGAATCTTTGCCCTGTTAAAATAGATGAAACATTGCCATTGCCTGGAATGAAGTTAAGGTTTCTAACTGGTTTTGTACAAAATAAGCTAAGTGGATATTCCTTATCTCAGATGTAAATTGTCATAAGAAACCTAAGCCTACACTGCTCAGTTTCCATGGCTTAACATCTTCTGACACTTACATCATCATCTGTTCTCTAAGTAACAAAAGAGATGCCATTTGAGTCAATGAGAAATCTGGGTAGTTGTAGAAAGAATCAAGTGTGCATCTTAAAAAAATATTCAAACAGCTAGATTTCTTGTCACCGAAACTCTCATTCTGTATTGGAAAATGTATTTATTTATGAGAGCTAAGAATTTAATGAAAATAACTGCTATGGGTCAGTGTGTTCAGGATTTTCTGTGCTGAGTCCAGGAACTGGGAGGTACTGGTATGCCATTAAGCAAGGTTATTCATATGTCTCTTGAGATGGTTAAATCAAAAGTGACCTAACTTTTGTAACTTTCTATGACCCGATGAGAACAGGATTGCATCAAGACACGCACATTCCTTAATGAGCCTAAAGGTCTAGCATGCCACTTTTTTCTTCATATTTGCTTCTTTGGTCAGTTTGTGTCTTTAGTTGCAGTGGTATCTCAAGATAGAAATAATCAATGGAAGATGAATAATGCAAAGGTGACTGTTATACCAGACACATTGTAACAGAGCTTATAGACAACACACAGGAATGAATAAGAAGCTAAGTAATGATGATGACAGAACTAAATAATGGAGAAAAACGTTTTCCCAAACTAGTACAGACAGCTTGAACACAGGTAGGTATCAAGGGGGAAACCAAATCTCTGGACATTTTCCAGCTGTTGCTGTTCTAATTTCAGAGATGCATTTGATTCTCTTCACCCACTGTCTACACTAGCAGCCATTTTCCTTGCTTATGTTAAACTAGCCTGTATTTTAAAATAGCCTGTATTTTATCTCAATTGTCTTGTGGCATTTTTTTGCGATTATATTCCTGTTTTCACTAAAGGGCTAGAGTAAGGTGTTAACGAGTAATCAGACCAGACTATTACCAAAATCACTAAAGAAGAAATCAGTGTAAGTTCAATTTAGTGATAAACGAACCTAACAATATTATTTTCTCTGATAATGGAATAATTATATAAAGAGATAAATGTATTCACAGGACAGGCTGTTGGAATCATCTTATTGCACTAGTATTTTGTTTTGCTGCTGAAGACTTTTTATCTGCTCTTCTCACTGGCTTTCCAAATTCTAGTGAAAATTAGATTTTTTTTTCATGGATAAAATTATTTTTTATACTATTAATTAAACAAAGAAAAATGTAATTACCTTTATGTCTTGCATTATTTTTATTTCTATTATCTCTTCGTAGTGCTTGTGTTATTGCAGGAGGTAAGTGGCATAAGCTTTTTAAAATGAGTGATATTATTGATTCTTATTTTTTTTTTGTCATTTTAATAAGAACCATCTAGTACCTGTGCAAATTCATAAGAAAGCTTAGTTTAAAATCATTATTTAAATCTTCTGTTGAAGAACCAGTATCTAACCTAAATCCTGTTGCCAGTACTGCAAGACCAAAGCTACATATTATCTTGTGGGTATTTCAGGTATTTATGTTGCAGTTAATGGTAGCTGAAACTATATCTATTGTTTATTCCTAAATAAAGTGGTTTGAAAATGCAAATAATTTAGGATTGTTCTAAATAAAATAGCCTGTAGTTTGTTGGTTTATTTGCAAATGTCACTTTGAACTATAACTTTTGCTTAATCAACATATTCATGAACCTCAGGCCTGTGCGCTCTTGTATGTGACCTCACATCATTGTGCTCTGTGACTGGATATTGGCTTTGGGAAATTATCTATCCTTGCAGATGGAATGAGGTGTATGTGGCATGTTCAGGATGACTTTCATCAAATTCTCTCTACTGTATGGATTGTCTTAAACTAACATGTATTAGAAAGTGGAAAAATAACAATAAAACTTTTAAGAGCTTGCAGTAACTTAGCTTAGTTGTAGACAAAATGAAACAGATCTTGCAGCTTCAGGAAATTGTTCCCTTCTGATAGCTTATTATCAGGATACTAATTCTCTTATCTATAAAACACTTCTCTTGCATGATCTATTTTCTGCTTGTAGGTATAACTTTAACTGTTAAAAGAAGATTGCGAACAGCTGTTGCAATAACCAAGGATTCGTGATATTCAGCCACAAAGATGCAGTCATGGAAAGAGACCTTCCACTTGGAGGATTTTCTCTCTGGAGACAGACTTGCCAAAGGTACCCTCTAGAAACCTCAGGGGCATGTCAGTGGTGGGGGAATTTTTAGGATATAATGGCTGGTGACTGGGAAAGGCTTTTATTGATTTCTGCACCTGCTTGTAAACGAAAAAATGACAAGCGAGTTTATGACAATAAATAATGAAATACTACTAGATAGGAGGAAGAGCAACATGGAAAACACCTCCTACTAATGATGAGAATGGTAGTCAGGTAAGTAACAATGGGAGTGGAAAACAGGTAGAGCTAGTCCCAACAGTGTCAGAACAAACAAGAGACTGCTTTTTAATTCAGGGAACGTATGGGACAAAATGGAGGTATTTAGTGAATTTATTTAGTGAATTTAGTAAGAATATACAGTATCATACTACTGAAAAAGCCCAGCGTAGTGGAATAACATCTGTAACAGATGTGTTGAAAGTTTTGTTTACTTCAGGGAAGGGAAATTGGAGAGAGAAAAGTAAGCAAAATCCAAAGTAAGGATGAGTTGATTGATTGTAAGTGAGAAAAATTCTAGGCAAAAGCACAGCTGTGATTGTAGTTATCAGTTTCAATAGGATACTTTTAGATACATAGGAGGATATGAATGGGGAGAGACGGATTTCTTTGTGTCAGAAGAGGAAAATCCATAAAAACGTATATATAAAGTGTGGGAAAGGAAAGGAAAGGAAAATTTTTCAAAGCCCTCTAAAAACAATGAGAAAAAGACATTTCCAGAAGAATGCAGGATTTAAGAAAGAAAGCCTCCAAAGAGTAGAACAAATGGTTTGATCAAAAAATAGAGAGGTAAAATAGGATTTGACAAAAGTTAGATTTAAAAAATATTATAAATAAAGCTCAAGTATATTTTAATCAATATGAAATAAAAATGATAAAATTTGGGACATTGTCAATCAAATTAGAAATTGCAATATCATACACAGAGAACTGGATTATCTTCAAAACTCAGATTTATAAAACTATATAATATTTCCTTGGTGACAGGTAACAAGAGCTTATATTGAAAAATGGATGGATGATCTGGAAGAAATGATAGAGAAGGACCTGCTATACATCTGACAATGACTGCGAGAGACCAACCAGACACAAGAGTGAAGAAAAGGCAGATGTGGTTGTAGAATGTGTCCAGCAAGGTATTTCCAACAGAAAAATATTCATAGTATTGCATAACATTGAGATCTCACTTGGGAAGCCATGTACAATGTGAGTCACCCATTCAAGAAAGATGGGAGATGGAGAGATGCAGAAGGCCTAGAAGGGAATGGAAAACGTGTACTAGAAGAAGAAAAGTGCTTGTCAGTCTTAGCCAAAAGAGAGACTAATGATAATATATATACATATTAAAAATGTGTCAGAAGTGAGAATACTAGAGAGGTAGAAGACATAAAGATATACAACATGTTAAAGTTTGCAACAGTTTTCCATAAAAGAGCTGTAAAATAATTGCTAAAATCTTTCAAGTGTGGTACATCACCTGAAAGATTTTATATTTTGCTAAATAATTGTCAGTTTCTTGGTTTAAGTTTTCTTACTATATATATTTATCCTTTGATGAGCAATGACTTGAAAATTAAGCTTTTCATGTTTTGAGATTCATTTTCAGGCCTTGCAGACAGGCACATTCATTAGAATTTGAGATGCACTGGAGCTACATTTCTGCCCGTGGACAGTACAAATACAAACATTCAGGATCCAGTTGTTTAGAGTGTCAGCACTGAATAGGCATACATGAATTACCAGATGGTTACTTTGTTTTAGGTATGGCACATCTATGGCATGGTATTCCTGATTCATTATCTGTTTATTTTAAGACATTTAATTATTGCTGGGAGAGTAGAGTCTTCAGAAGAAACAAACATCTGTTACTATTGTTAGTCTAAGAATTTTCACTCCATGATGTTCTTATAATGTCTGGTAATTGAAGGGAAAACAAGGGAGCATTGCGTGTCAGTGTATGGGGAGAAGGCAGTGTGCATGCAGTGTTACGTAAGAGTTTGTTTTTGTCAGATCTGAAAACATCTTTTCTGTGGTAGTTCACATATAAATAATATAAAAATCAGAATTTAAATGATAGTCTAGCATCAAGAAATGGATTTCAAAATGGATATATATTCAGTTTTGCATCCATCTATTTCTAAAAAAAAAAAAAAGAAAAAAGAAAAAAACCCCACTAGTTGAATATTTCCACCTTTGGGCCAATGCTTTAAACCTGAAGTTAGATTTTCACCTGTTTTAAACGACTTTTTTTCAGCATTTCAGTTTGAAAAGATGGTGAATGGTTATATTTACCTCAGGTAATTGATATTCCATAGGTATAAAAGGTGGATGGTGGACTTGATTGTGCTTCTTATTGTCACAGTCCTCCATCACTTTTTACTATAAGTCCATATTTTTGGATACCTTTATAGCCTTAAAATGCATGTGACCTTCCCTCCTTCCCCCACATATACGTAGTGTCTCTTTTTAGATATATTTTTCCTGCTATTTCATCTGAAATAGCTCAGCCATTTTCTGAAACTAAATTAAGGAAAAAATTCTTATTACCCATGCTTTTAAAGTCATCTAAGCATTTAATCTAAATGAACTCATATCCACTATATGATGGTGCAAAGGCTTGAGATCACACCTATCTTTTGCCTGATATTAGGTTTTCCCATCTTTATGAAATTTGTCTATCAAGTCATTAGTTTTTGAAAAATCTTATTTTACAAATGCTTATTATAAACATTTGGTAAAAAAAAAGGTTTTGTAGTGGAAGTCTCTTAAGATGCTCTTGGCTGTTATTGCTCCTTTCTGCTGCAATTAATTTACCTACAGGGATTCAGCCCATGGAGACCTCACAGCCTGAATTCCTCACTAGCTCTCTAAGTAGCATCTGCAAATGGTACCTGTGGTACCAGCAGAGGAAAGCCCATTCCATCTTGACCAGATTGACTGACCTTGCTTGTTTATGCTGTTGTCCATTTTTGACTATAAGACATGCTTAGACAGTAAAAAGTGAAGTGCTTAGGACACTACCTCAATAGAGAAAACTGAAGGGTCGTCTTGAACACTGAATACACAGAACACAACAGAGATGCACTGAACTAATTTGCTATATAATGTTTAATTGAATTTTTTGACTTCAGGAAAACTGAAGCCTCCTCTGAGGAGGCTTTCCAGACAAGTGGCTGGCATAAAGAAACATTCAGAGTCTAAATTGGTTAGTATTGGGTTGCTGTTAATTTGTTCATTTATTTATCTGTGTTTCTTTTTCCCCAGAATGTTTCTAGGGAGCAGAGGGAGGAAAAGAAAAGAAAGTGCTCTGGCCTTTTTATTACTTGAAGGACATTAATTTTCTGTGAAATTTTAATCATAGTTTTAAACATTATACAAGAACTTGGAAGTACTGGAAGAGATATGTTACCCCTTCAGGAAATGAAAGGCCTTTTATGCAGCCCTGTGTTTAAATATGTAGTGAGGATAGGTAATTAAATAGTGAATAGGTGCTCACTTACCAATCATAGAGCATACAGATCTAACCTGAGCATACACATGAAAATATTCATTCATTCAGATTGCCTTTAGTACATACCTTTTCGCATTCTACAGTTATGACATCTTTATATGATTCTATGTCATAATGAATGGGAAGATAACCTCGCTTCTCTGCTCTTCCCCTTTCTTTTCTTCTCCCAAAGTATTAAACAGAAAGTGATGAACACAGTGATTTTAATGTTGGAGGAAACCGCTTTTTTTACTCCATCTTTATTTTAGGGGTATTTCTCAAGCTCCATTTTCTTTACACGTATCATAAGAATGCAAAGCATAAACTCTTCTGAATCATATTTTCTAAGCTCTTTTTGTTATCTTCATTGCTCTTATTTGCTTGCTTTTCTATTTGTCTTTTTAAAATGTCATGTCCCAGACTGAATGCAATCGGTCTTGTTGCTGAAGCTTGAATGTTGCTGAGCAGAACAGGATTATTGTACTGGTTTGACACATGCTGTTACTGTTCCTGTAATCAAGTGTGCCATTGGTCCTTTTTCAGTATAAGCACCTTATATTTGATTCTAAAGCAGTTTATGATTTAACATATAATGATCATACCTGTTTTTATAAGAATGTTCCATGGCCCACATTTTGCATAAATATTTTCTTTTGGTTCTGTGTTCAGTACCGTTGCAATTTTTTTGGACTAAAAAAATATTTATTAAAAAATAGATATGAAATCATTAGACAATGGAAAACTGAGGCAAAATGAGTCTCTGTGGCAGAAAATATGCAGAGAATATGTTACAGATTAAAACAAAGTTTTAAAAAATGATAAAAAAATACATTCAGAATGGCTTAATCTACGTGTGATTTACAGGTACCCACCAGAGAGGCTTGTTTATTCAAAATACCAGAGACAGTAGAAGCCGTTTAAGTAGCTAAAAGCAATCAAAATCAAGAAACCATCCAGTTACTTGCATTTCTGAATTTGCCCAGCAAGTTCCCCAATGGCATGCCATAGCTTTCTTGGGCAGAGTGTTCTTCTCAAGCAAGAGCACTTGCTAAGCTTAGCTCTATGGAGTGTCTTTTCACCTGAATTTAACTATCTTGCAACTTGCCTACTACATGACCTGATCCGGTTGCACCTTTCAGAAAGAAAGTTTCTCATCTGATTCTCTGCTCTTCAGTTTTCTGCATCTACTTATAACCACCTTGTAATTCCAAACTGCTTCTACTGTCTCTGCAATACCTACTTGTAAATGCTGGAATTAAGCATTGTCGTTCCTTAAAAAAAAGAAAGAAAGAAACAGCCCTCCTGTTAAGCAACTGGGATTTGAGTCAGATTCTCTTTACTTGTTTGAACAGCCCCCCTGGCATCTTTTTACCACTTCTGGGGGTAAAGTGGATGATTTTTGAGTTTGGCTGTAAAAAGGCACTGAACAGCCTCAGTTCTCATTGTATGCAAAATTTTTAGGCTTGTTTTTCAGAATAATCCAGAATAGAGATTCCACAGTAGCTGCCCTGTGGGAACACTAATTCCACTATAGGAATATTTTTGTATGGACTAAATGTGGCCATGTTGTCAGCTATTGCAGATCAAGTATTAGATTTGAAATTAACTCTCTAGTTTGTCTCATAGTGGCTTCCATCTGCAAACAAACCCAGATCATTCTTTATTCCTCATTTATGCAAACTCCTGCAAGAGAAGTGCAGAGAAGTTTGCTTGAATAAGAGCAGATTAAAATCTCAGACTGTAGATGATTTGTCTGAGAGTTATGGGCACATAGAACCTTGCAGGTTTAAGCCTATAGGCACTTATCTTCTTCTTTACATTCAGACAAGTTCCTGAATGAGACTGAATACCACATGAAAATGGATGCTCAGTGCTTCTGTTGCTGTTATTCTATCAGAGAAATTGGCTGGTTTATGAGGAAAACCAAATGCTATATTAACACATTAACTAGTCCTAGTAATATCAAGCTTCCCTTACTTTTCATTATAAAAGTAATGAAGTCAGCTTTTTATGGCAGTTATCAGCATTATAAAATGCAGGATAAGACATTTACTAAATTTTCTATTGGACCATTTTCTCTATGTGAGATTTAGTATATGTATTTCAGCAGAAATCTCCTCATAGTGCATTCAGTTGGATTTTAGTGTACGTAGACTAGGAAAATGGGCAAGTACAGGGTATTTGAGAGCTGTCTTTTGTTCTGTTGTACGCTGACATGTAGGAGTTTTGACACAGTGGAGTTTTGACAGCTGATGTGGCTTTCACTGCAATGCTATGGACTAAAGTATGGACTAAAGTAAAGACACTGAAAGTACTGGATTTTAAAAATGCTTATTTCATGACAAGGTGACATTTTCATGGTGAAAAAACCTCCCCATGTTGCTTTGATGGCTTTGTTTCTCTCCAGGATCTTTCTTCGAATCCTTTACCCTGAAGAAGACCAAAGGAGAGCAAAGTACCCCCACTCTTTGCCCTTCTATCTACACTAAGCTTCTTCTCTTCCCACCAAGCATTTTGAGGTGCCATTCCTTAGACTGGCATTGTATGTTGTAGCATTCTGTTTATTTCATGGCATTTACCAAGGTGTGCTGAGTCTGTATGTTTCTCTGAGTCACGGTTTCCATGTGCTAAGAACCATGCAAGTGAAGTGCAGTTTGCTTCTTACTGAATTATTCACAGATCTAGAGAAAAGAAAGTTCATCCCATAATCCTAATCTAAATACATATTCCTGTCTTAATTTACCCTGTGGATAGTCTTTTGGAGGAAACACTTAGCAGTGAGACAAGGCTCCTTCACCTCGTACTCTGCAAGCTGGGGATTCATATATCGTAAAAAGATCCCAGGGTAGCAGTCAAGCACTTTGTTACAGCACGAGAAACCTGGAGAAATCATGTAAAGTCAGATGAATTATTCTGATGTGTATGCAAAAATTTTTATTGGCAGAACTTAACAAAAAACCCAAGCAAATCTGTGCTGCGTGCCCAGCCACTGGGTTACACATGGTAATATCTGTGGTCACTATGAGGGGGCAAACACTGTGGTGCATGAAGGATTAATAAATTTCTATCTCAATTCATTGCACTGTTACAGTATACAAAAGACCAAATAAAGTTTTTTATAATTTTAGGTTATGTATGCCCAATCAAAATTCTGCTTTGTGATTACCGGGAAGGATCTCATTTTCTGGTAAAGACCAAAAGTGAGAAATCTATCTAAATCTATTTTGGTAAGAATGTAGATATGTTTTGGTTATTTAAACCTCCAGATTTTAATGAAAGTGTATGTAAAGTTAAAAAAACCCCAAAGTTTAAACACCTCAGTGGTGGTTGGTTGGGAGGCTAAAGGTCATGCTGAACCTGGACATACTGTCCGGTTGCTCTGTACTATTGTTTTGTATAATTCAAAACAAAGAATAAAGAAACTAGCTGCATTCTGGCACTGTGAATTTCTGCTTTAGTCAAGTACAGGCTAAATGTACTCTAACTCCCCGATGCAAGCTGGAAACTGAAGCTAACCTGCATTTTGCTGTCATAAGAAGCTGATACATTCATGTGTACTCTTAGAAATACGTATGTCGTTACGCGATCTATTTTAAGTTCCACTTATATTGGACACTATTGTATGTCTTCACTTGCAGGGTACTCCCTGCACACGTTTTAAATGAGGATATAAGGAAATACACTGTAAAATATATATATTATTTCTGCCAGTAAAGCTGAAGTTGCATATTGTGTCCATTTGGGTTACAGCCTGGGGGCTGAAATGTTTTTTAGATTGTGATCTAAATAAATCTTTCACCATTAAACTCAGTGTACTTTAAGGAGGGGTTATAAAGAAATGGGAAAAAGTTATAGAAGTTGATAGAAGACTTATTTGGTGCTTGGGAGTTCTGTATGAGCAGCTAAAAAGTCTTTGGAACAGAACCAATCTTTCTGTGAAAGCTTTATTGATTATACAGGGAAAAATCCATTTTAAACACTTCCACAGCACTGTGTTGCCTGAGGAAGCAAAATCTATTACACTTTGATTATGAACTTTTTGTTTACGGACTCAGCTGGACAACTGGAAGAAACTAGCATTATTATTTCTTCTCTCTATAAAGCAGAGTTATTAAAAAGCTCATCTTTTTCCCATGTGTGTACTGCTACTGTTTTCAGTACAATCGGTAGCATGAAGTGCTTTGCCGTGTGCTCCAGCTGAATCCGGTTCATGCTGCTGGCTCTAGGAATATGATTTCAGGACAAAGAGCTTCCCAGGTCCAGACCCTTGAGGCAATGTGTGTACCATACACATGTGAGTAAAATCAGGGCTGTAGTCTCTGATTAGTATTTTTGTAATTACTCAAGTTGCTTCAGGCATTTATCTAGCTGTAAGTGGTTTAGTTGTGTTAAAAGAATTACTTAAATATATTTGTGGTTAAGTAGGCTGTGAAATAAGCTACCCAAACAACTATCACTCATCAGTGTGAATACTGCTTTATACAAATTTCCACTTCTTTCTGACCGAAGGAAAGTTCTAAGCAAGAAAGATGGGGGTCAAGACAGTGAGCCTTTTCTGTTACTGAAGATATTTGAATGTTAAGCTACAGTTGAGGATAGTCTGAATTTGGAAGGTGCTTTCCCTTGTAACGAAAGGCTGCCATAAATCTCTACCTCGTGGAAAGAATAATAGATAATGGTTAGGGTTAGGAAAGAGTGGGGAAGAGCACTGTGAGGCTCAGAAGGAGAGCAGTGTCTCATCTTATATCAGCAGTGGTTGTGAAACCAGTGGGCAATGCAGGTCATCTCTGCATGTAGTGTTTGAGGTTTGACCCATCAGGACTGAATGAGGTCTTTGAGAGCAGAAAAGGTGAATTGTGTGTATACTAAGTGTTCACATATTTCTTCTTGTCTCCAGTGATGGGCCTGACATCTGACATCTCATTGAGGGTGAAATGATGTGACTGCTTGTTCTAGCACTGGGTCTTTTTCAATTTGTGCTCATGATCAATCCAACTGAAGTTGCTATCTCTATGTTCTTTAACTCCCAGGAACTGTGCAGTTTATTAAGTTGACTCAGAAATTGCATCTTCAAGCAGCTTTTTTTTTTTTTTGTCTTCCTCCCCAGAAGCTCAAAGCATGTAGAGAAAAGGGTGAAAATGATAGAAAAAGCCTTACTTTCATCTAAATCTTTCCTTGGAGCTTACAGTTCTTTTCACTACAACTGACCCTCATTTTTGACTGCAAGAAACAGACTCTGCTGTGCACAGCATGTTTCCTCATTCTTCTTGTAATACCTTGCCAGCCTGCCAAGTTTTAACAACTCCTTGGAAATGTTTTTAACAAGAAAATATAAAAGGATGTGAAAAAGATTTCTTGCCTGTAATATTAAAAGTTAGAGTATGTTCATTTATATGACAGCACTAGATAGTTACTGTTTCACCAGAGACTCTTACAAGTTGTGGGCAAATACAAGGAAAGATCCTCAGAGCACTTGTAGTTCTAGGCTAGTCTCTTTTACTCAGCCCTTATTACACTGAATGGTGGCTTTAACAGTGGAATTCTGGTAGATTATCAGGCTTTTAAGCAGATTAAATGTCCTTCTTAGGAAGCTCACGGGTTTTCTTTTGGTTTTTTTTTTTTTTTTGTTTGCTTTCTAACACAGAGCAAGACTGTAGGAAAGATTTACTAGGGACTTAAAAGTAGTGCAATGAAACAATACACAATACAAGAGTTATAAAATTAACAAACTCCCTACCTTTAAGATGTACTCATATCAGCTTTCATGAGATTCTTGTTAGCTGTGAAATTACATTTTCTATTATAGTCTTAGAGAAGCATGTGTAAAATAGAAAGCACTTAAAACGTTCCAAAAATAGTGCGTTAGGATTACCTAATGCTTTTCTCTGTGCAGGTATTAGTCTAATACAAATGTTTTGCTCAATATGAACAAGATTTGTGAAAATTGCTGCAAGTGTAGCAAACTGTATGATTGGATGAGTGGGAAGTGGGGTTTTTCCTCAAAATGGATTTATTTCGATGAGTTTCTTAGCAACAGACATTCAGTGATTAAAATGTTCAAGAAAATTTCTACAGCCTCTGTAATAGGCAATATGGGAATCATTGATTTGAAAGCTTACTCCTGATTTCAATTAACTAGCATTTTGAATTATTAGAAAAGTAGAATTCTGTCTCACCAAATGGACTGTGATTGCTTTCTGGTGTAAGTCCAGCTGGTGAAACTGTTAATTTTATGAAGTGTTATGACACAGAGCCTGCAGCTCACAGGAGTGGGCTGACTTGGATAGTTTGGAGCTATTTTTGCACCCTTCTGATACTGGTTTGCTGCTAGTTGTGAAGTTCCCTTCACTGTAATTAAGGTAGCTACCTTGACACAGCTGCTACCGGATCAGTGTGATATGAGCAATGGAAGGAAGCACTTCAGATAAATTCCTTAGAATCTATGTCCATATGAGAGAGCTCCTCAAGACTGACTATCTTCTTCCCCCAGGAGAGAAATTCTCAGGCATGTTTTAGTACTTTGAAAGAAAGAACCAAAACATACTAGATAATATTATTCTTGAGTCCCTTTTGGAATCTAGCGCAACTGCTAGACAGTGAGATAATGATCACAATGGGCTTTGCAGCTTGGAAAAAGAAATTGGATGAACCCCCTCTCTTTCCATTGATATCTCATTGTTTTTATAGCATGATAGAAACCAAATAAAGGCCCTGGATTTACTTTTTAATAGAGCTTTAAATAAAACTTTTAGGTTCTTTTTCTCTTATGTGTTTTTCTTTCAGTTTTCTGAAAGACCTCTGAAGTAATATTCTACTTTTGAGTTAAAGGCCACTGAAGTTAATGGAAAAGTACTCTCTGACTCGGGTTTTGATTTGTACCTGTTGTATTAAGCCACATCTGAAAACATTCTCAGCAGCGCTAGCTGGTAATCTATGAGCAGTACTATACAAGAATAGTTAGTTCTGTTTGGAAATATCTGATGACTCATACGTTCTGAGCATTGCCATGTCTGTAACTTCAATACTGAATAAAAAACACTGCAATATCACATATCTGAGACCCTACTATAAACTCTACTTTTACTGCTTTTTTACCGTTAACTACATTAGCTTCCACTAACTCATGTCATTTTACAAAGCAGTCTAAGCTGCAGGAAATGCATGGGGTTTTTTAAGGTGTTTTACCTCAATTTAGAACTTTATATCTACTGAAACAGAGCTCTGTGAGTAAATATGGGCATCTAAAACATGTTTGTGATTTTGAAGAAATTTACCTTAATTCAAGGTTTATGCCTGACAACACCACCTGATCTATATGTGTCGTCTAAAACTGCCCTGTATGCAAAGATGAATGGTATTGACAAGCTTTAAATTGGGCTGTTTGCTTTTACTGATTCTAACTAAAAAAGAATTGGAATTTGTTTCTGACAGTAGTCACTAGAAAGGAAAATTATATTAATGAAAAAACATGTGGGTAACTTACAAATGCACCTACAAATACCAGACAGATGTTTCCAGTGCAAACTGGACTTTTCAGACTACATTACTCAAATTTAACTTCATTTACCTTCATCCTTATTTCGGCATAATGTTAATACTCTTTTTAGGCTTTAATTCACTTCAACTGCCAGACTAGAAAATATGTGTTTCTGCACATAGCTATATGAACAGCTGCTGTAGGATAGCTACAGCTTTGAAAATGAGACATGGAAATAATGGCTCAAATTCCTCTTCTGAGCCTTTCAATACTTTGTGCTTGTGGACATAAAGCATATAGTTTTTTAAAAGAAGCATCCCACTTCCTCCGCAGTGCTTGGGATGTAGGAAATGAGCAAAAGGAGTTTCACTCATTGCCACCTAGATTCTACACCTTGTAACTCAGTTGACTCATTGGCAGAACTGCATGTGCTAATCACAGGTTTTTGTTCCCAAAATATGGGAAGATAATCTGGTATCCTGTGGGAATACAAGTGGCCTGCCAAAAACTTCAGGAAGTCAAAGATGTGAGGGATGTAACCAGAACAGCCATAAAACATCACAGATATGAATAACAAACGTTGGTATATAGCATATACTCTAAGGGAGGACACGAGCTGATAAGAGGGGATGGTGTGAATTGTAGTGTTGGAACTGATCAAAGCTTAGCTACTACAAAACCAAGGATAACAATTGAATAGTTAAGATCTAAAAATAGCTTGTCTAAAACCAGCTTGTGTGATTTTGCATAAATATGGCGAGAAACTCGGTAAAAGTGATTCAGTTTGCACATATTTCGCCATACTTCGCTGCAGCATCCCCTACAGCCACTCTGTGCAGCAGAACTGATTCAGCTTTGTGTTCTGTGCAGATGTGAGCCTCAAACTCTGGTGATCTAGGAGCCAGGGTCTTGAAGATTTTCCATGTCTTCCCTACATCAATTTTTATCAAGAAATGATGAAAGGTTAGATGTTGGTTTAGTACTTTTAAGTAAGCAGTGGCATGTATGCTGTGGTTAAAAATCCCAACAGACTAAAGAGATAAAGAGATGTGGTGTAAATAGTAAGAAAAAAAATGGGGTTTGGCTTCACTCTGAAAAAAACACCAACTTTTTGTCTGGGCACACTTTTTGTAGATTTTAACCATGCAATTGCAGAAAAAAAACCCTACTTTTATTTGAGATTATTATTACCAATCTGGTGTTAAAAGCTTGCTTGTCTATCCCGCCTACTGCATCACCACATTAAATTATTTTCAACAGATAGCAGCCTGGGTCTTCTAAATGAGTATAAATTTTATGTAGACATGCCAATTTATGCAAACTTTTAAAAAATAATTTCATGCCTTGTTAGTCTGATTTGCGGGAAATGGAGAATTAACAATTATAAATAGAACGCTTTAAATGCAGCTTAATTAATTCCATGTGTGAATGCACTAGCTAAATACAGTTCTGTTATTGTAAAAATAATAATTTAGATACGCTAAATGTTTCAGCTTCCCTTTTAAATCAGCATTTCTTTATGTCTGATATCTTTGAGGCTGTCCTTCTCTTGGAGTATGTAGGATGTAAAATAAGAATACCCTCAGGACTTGTTTAGGTTATCTTTGTACCTGAAGGAAAGATCAGCTGTACTTGTCATTTCTGTCAGATATTTCTTTAACTTGTTCTTAATGACCTCTTGTGTTGGATGCTCCATGACTGTCTCAGTACCATGCTACTGTAGTATTCTTTGCTGTTATTGGAAGCCATTTCATCTTGTTTATGGACAGGAAAGCAGACTTTTCTTCCTCTTTATGGCAGATCTTTATGCATTTTGAAACTGTTACTAAGTCTTCCCCAGGTTTCTCTAAAATGAGGAATCTAATTAGGTTCATTTTCAAAGCAGATCATGCTCTTTAGACTAATTTTTCCCAATGATTCTCTTTGCTCTCTTTGCAAATGTTCTGTATCTTTCTTGAAGAATGCCCCAGACTCGACAGAACTGCATGTAGCAATAGTACTTGTAGCAGACCACACAT